>APFE031285118.1:184206-238950 GCA_000404065.3 Pinus taeda
TCCATTAAAAATATTAATTATTTTAATATCTCTCTAACTAGGTGGAATTTCCCCAAACCATTTCTAAGTCTTGGATATCTCATGTGCTTTAGCCTCTCCACCAATTTTCATGGCTAGAGCACATCCGATGCTACCCCAAATCAACACTCCCTCTTAGCAAGGACTGTGCTCTAGTAATACTCAACATTGAACATCACTCTGATTATACGACATTTGTACCTGTGTTGATGCTAGGCCTCCCCGCCCAACATCCTTTGCACTGTTGCATCCTGTACTGCTGCCCATGGCTCTGCCACTACCACTGATGCATCCGTACGGCAACTCCCTCTACATCCGTGTTGTTGCTAGTCCTTTCTCCCAACATTGCATCTGAACTACAACCCCCTCTCATCATGCTACATCGTGCTACTGCTAACTGTTGTTGCATTACAACTTAGTTACTGAGAAGTAAGTAATTGATCCACCAAACTACTGACATCCCTGTCAGGATAGAAACAGTCCTGATGTTGAAGCTCTCTCTGTCGCTATCAAATGCTCCTTTTACTGCCTATGCACCGCTGCAACAACTCCCTGCCTCTCGCACCGTTGCAAACCTCTTTGTGCCATCCTACATTGTTGAAACCCTCTTTATGCCTCTCGCACTGCTGCAGCCTGCTAGCCTTGTGTTTCTTGGGGACTCCTGCACTGTAGCACTCTCTGCAACTTCATCCGCATCCATCTCTACCGACATCTGCTAATCCTGCTACTCTTTCTTCGGGGCTCCCGTAGCAAAGTACAATCCAAGAGGTTGGGTACCTCAAGGATCCTGCCCCTCATTGCCTGTAGTCTTCCTGCCTACAGCTCTATGTCTCCCCACCTCTTCTCTAGAGGTACATGAGCACTCATGGCACAATCGTCATCCTCCTCTACCTCCTTTTCTGTTGATTTAGGGTAGCATCGGATGTGCTCTAGCCATGAAATTTGATGGAGAGGTTGGGGCACATGAGATATCCAATACCCAGAAAGGGTTTGGGCAGATTCTAAAACGTTTAGGAGATATTAAAATAATTAATATTTTTAATGGAGTCCCTAAGTCTAAACTTAGGAAAAATAAAATATTAATGTGTACTAATATGAAACTGTGTTAAAATGGTCCAAAAGACATGGATCAAGCGAGATCTAACCTTAGTCGTTGATTAGGGACTTAATCTCGGCCATTGATTTGTCAACAAGAAAAGTATAGGAGGAGGCTTGAGGGAGACTAGTCAGTTCAATTTCTGAAGCGGGGTTAGCTGAGAAATTGAACCAGTGGTCTGGAGGGCAGTCAAGAGGTAGCAAGTACAAAATAAAGAGACAGGAGATCAGATAGAGGTAGAAGAGGCAGACGCAGTGGCCAGAGGAAGCCACGCAGAGGTAGTAGAAACTGCACAGAACCAGCAAGGCCTGCTTCATCCACGCAGAGGCTAGAGTAATGCAGAAGGCCAGAGAGGCTGCGCAGAGCCTCAGTAGGCTGACGCAGAGGTCAGTAGGGCCTATGCCGGGTTCAGTTGAAGTGCTGGAGAATTTGTCTATCTGTGGGTAGGCCAGTTTTGCACCCTTTGTACTAGAAAATTGCTAAATAATAAAATCCTCTCTTGTTGCACCGGTTTTCCAACATTGGGTTTTTCCGGGGACATTAGTCCAAAATAACTATGTCAATGTGTTGATTATTGTGCATATGTTTGTTTCTGTATTATGGTGTGATATCTGCAACAGTATTTATTTTAATGTTTGTTGAAGTAATTTCATGAATAACTTATGGTGAAATAAGTTGGAAAAGTAAATCAGTTACTGCAGTGATAGAATTTTCACATTTTCCTCCTTTGTTGGCGTTGCCATGGATTCAGATGCCTCTCCCTTAATCTTCTTCCTCAGACAATAGTTCACATAATGACCCAGTTCCCCACAGTTGAAGCATTTAACCTTAGAGAGGTCCTTTTTCTTCCTCTTCTCTTGCTTCCCCGCAGATGCCAGAGCTGCATCCTCTTCCTCTTCCTTCTTGATCCAGACTCCTTTGCTGCTACTTCTCGTCTTGCTCAGTCGTCTAATATCTTCTTGGCAAATAGCCACCCACAGTTCTTCCCAATCTAGAAGATTCGCCCTGCCCAGTATGCTCTGGACAAATGTCTCCCACTCCTCGGAGACTGCATTTAATGCGGTCCTCACCATCAACTCCTGATCTGGCGTGGCCCCTATGGAAGTCAGTTGGTCCCAGATATCCTTCAATCTCCTGAGGAAGTGATCTATCTTCTCCCCCTTTTATATCTGGTATGACTGCTTCTCAAGTAACATCTTCCTCTGCACGGAAGTATGCTGGTATAATGTCTTCAAGGTGTCCCACATTTCCTTTGCCATCTCCCTTTCGGTAATATGTTGGACCACATGATCCTTGACCCCATCAAGGATGGTGCATTTCGCCTTGGCCATTGCCTCCTCGTACTTCTCATTCTCAGTCGAGTCAACTGGGATAGCCACTGTTCTCAAGGCGAAGGCCTTGATGCGATGTCTGTCTAGAATGGACAGGATCCTAGCCTTCCAGACCACAAAGTTGGACGCCCCATCCAGCCTATTTTGATCCCTCAGTGCATTCATGGCCATCTCTCTGCTCCTTCGTTCAACTCCTCCGAGTCTCTACTTCCCTCTAGAAGTTCTCTCTTCGACTCCCTCTAAGTCGCTACTTCCCATCTGGAAGTTCTCTGCTAGACTCCCTCTGAGTCTCGATTTCCCTCCTAGAAATCTGCCTGCCAAGCATCGAGTCGCACCTCTCCGATCTCCTATGCACCTGCAACACATCCGGATTCCTTGGCTAGAAATTTGCCTTGGTAGCGATTGCCTCTACATTGGTTTTGCCCTGTTAGGTATTGTTCTGCCCACAACACCCCACCAACGTCATTCCTCGCACTCTGCCCATAGCTTCCTAAGCCGCAGCAACTGAAGGACTAAGCCTCTAGGCTCTATGCAATCCCGACACTAGCTAAAATGCTCCCCTAGCCAACTGCGTCAACCCTCCTGGACTCTACGTGAGCCTCTTTTTGCCCTCCTTAGCCTCTGCGCTAGCCTCTCTTTGGCCTATACTGATGATGCAATCCCTCTGCGTCAACCCTTCTTCGTTGCTTTCTGTTAGGAACAACTTCTGTCACTCAGGACAGCTATTTTTGCTGCAAATGCTCTGATTTAGCTGGTGCCTTCAACTCTCTTATGATCTGCAACGCTCTGATACCATGTTGAAATTTCTAAGTCTAGCCGTTAGAAATTTTATTTGTATTCTTCTGGTTTATTTCTCCTACTTGTTAATTACAAACAAGTTATTTAAACATATAAACATCAAAATAAACACAATGCAGTCTCAACCATCTACAGATCAATAGCTAAAAGAATAGAAAACACATAAGTGACATTGTTATTTTTGGACAACTCATCCCCGAAAAAATCCAACTTGGGAAAACCGGTGCAGCAATTCTGAAGGTTATTTATTATGCAGTATATCCTTGAGTACAACTAGGTGCTAAACTAGCTCACCCGACAGAGAAAAATAACGGCAGTAATACCTCTCCATTCGGAAGCAGATATTCAAAAAATCTGACCCATGAAACCCTCTCCAGCACCACTGAAGCACTACGTCAGCCCTTATGGCCTATGCGTCAGCCTCAAACCCCTCTGCATCAACCCTCTGAGGCACTACGCAGCCTCTACGGCCTTCTGCGTCACTCTTGTTGCCCTCTGAGTGGATGACACAGGCCCTTCTGGCTCTGCGCTATTTCTAATGGGCTCTGCGTGGCTGACTCTGGCTTCTACATCTACCTCTTTGCCTCTCTATCTAGTACTCACTGCCCCTCACTGCAAACTGATCATTGATTCAACTTTACTTAGCAACCCCACTCTAGTAAATCGAATGACCGATCACTCTGGTGTGTTCTCCTACAGACCCTCAAGCCTCCTCTTATACTTTTCCTGTTTGTCCTTCAATGGCCGAGATGACATCTCTAATCAACGACTAAAGATTAGATTTGGCTTGATCCATGTCTTTTGGAACCTTCTAACCTAGTTTTATATTAATACCCATTAATACTTTATTTTTCCTAAGTTTAGACTTAAGAACTCCGTTAAAAATATTAATTATTCTAATATCTCCCAAACTGAGTAGAATCTGCCCAAACCGTTTCTACATCTTGGAGATCTCATGTGCTTTAACCTCTCCACCAATTTTCATGGCTAGAGCACATCTGATGCTACCCCAAATCAACATTGGTGTCATTTTCAAAGTCACCCTTCGATCTTTTAGATTTGTATTGGGCTTCCTCCTTTTTCATTATGTATTTGGCTCTTTGATGTTGTGACACACATCCACAAGTTTTGATTCCTATTTGTTTATTTCCGTCCCATGACATTTTCCCACAGAGATGCTTTCTGGCAGAGGTGTATGAGCCTATCTTAAGTCTTTCTACAATGGAGGCGCGTAAATATAGTGATTCCACCCCCTTTCCTTGTTGCAGGCCTAGTAACATATTTCCACAATGGGATTTGGTTTGGTTTGGTTTTTGTGCCCCCATCATCTCCACTCTCATCATCATCCTCCTCCTCACTAAGGTACTTCTCTTCTCCAAGATTTTCAAATCCACCACTACCGACTTCTTCATCCTCTTCATCACTCCTCCTTTTGCTCCCCAACACCATCATAACAAAAAAAGTAACCAACATCAAGAGAATGCCAAGCCATACAGCAATGATGTTTGAAGTTTTGAAATTTGGTAGAGTTATAGTTCTTTGCTTGCAATAAAATGGAGGAATGGAAATGGAAAAGAGAGAAGAGAACATTTGCATTTAACAATGAACATATAAAAAACACAAATGCTAGATTATAGTCTAGATCCTACCTCTTTGGCCTTCAATCCCAAGCTCCAATCCCCCTTGCAAGCTCCTCAAGCTCCCAAGCAACCCTCTCAATCTTCCTCCTCAACTCAAGCTCCAATTCTAAAAGCCCTCTCTTGCTCCCTTAATATGCAAATGGTGAATTGTGGGAGGACAGGAGGGTCTTTTATTTCTTTTCACCCCTCCCCTCCAAAACCTAGCTGCGCCTTTTTTGCCCACAGGGACCGAAGTTTTTTAGGCGAGAGCAGTCGGGAACGAATTTTGTGGGCACGCTCCCAGGTCACTCCCGCTCGGAGCACACTTTGGGAGCGGTTCGACGGGGGCACACTCCCCTGCAGCCCTAGTGCCAAATTTTGCAAAACATATTTTGGCACCATTAACGAGGAATAGAATCCATTTGTTGGAAGACAATTGTGGTTGAAGTTCGATTTTGAAGACCTATCCATCTAGGCAACTACATAGGAAGAACGAAGTCCTTGTTCCTTGAATATATTGAAGACTTGGTGTTTGTGAGGTGAGGCAGCACCATTTGAAGGCATTTGGCAACTCCATTGTGACAAGTTACAAAATAGTAAATTTGAATTTTCACAGTTGAGGTTTTGTATGAACAAAAGATGGCCCCTTGGGATTTGCACATGGTGTATCGCACATTATATATTAAGAATATTCTAGGATACCCAAGCAAGAGCCCTCCTAATCATAGAAATGACCTTCTAAAGTTTGGAGGAAACCCTTTTGACATCGTTTCACAAATCCTGGCATTTATGAAGCATAGGTCATAATTGAAGGAAAGATATGAAGATGTCATGATGAGACTATTTGTGCTCTCTTTCAAAAAATATGGTTGGCTTGAACACTCTTGTAGTCTAAGGATGGTCCTATTACCACTCAAACTATTAGGGGTCCTAGGAGGGGATCCCATAGAGCAACTACTAGGTCAAGGGGCAACAATGGAGCGATATCCCATTGTCACCTTAGCTATGGCTCCCTGCTCTTTACAAACTTTCACCGATGGGATGAGTCCCTGTATGAGAGGAATCACAAGAATGGATCGATCAAGGATAAGATACGAGGTGATTCCTAAGGCCTATTCTCATGAGAGGCTTAGAAAAATGGATTGCTTGAGAAGCAAGGTGATACGCTCTCTAGGAAGGGCTAGGTGATACTTGAGTATAGGTTTAGGGCATATGTCTTAAAAAGGGGTTCCTAGACTCAAGGATCCAAATGAAAAAATGACTTCTAAGTAATCCTTGTGCAATTTGAGTTGTAGAGATGTGGGACCACAGAGAAGCCGAGTGGACCCAAACTAGGTCAAGGATATGGAGTTGATCACTCAAGGAGAGGCTTGAACTAAATAGGGAAGAGAAGAGGATCATAAGACAAATTTTCTTTCGAGGATTGAATACAATGATCCAAATCAAGACACTAGCCAAGGGAAACCTAGGACAATAAATGGTCTTTGCGCTAGGGCTTGCTATTTCCAGGGATCCCACCATTGGAATTGCTTTGGACGGCCTCTTGAACAAAATCCAGTGCAATAGTGGACCAATTTTCAAGGTGTTTGGATGGGTACAAAAGATTTACTTGACGCCCTAGGTGACTTATAGGGTTAGGCCTAGAATTTGCAAAAGTGAAGAAAAGAAAGATAAATTTGACACCAAAAGGATGCGAGGATCAATTCCTTGCTTATGGGGCTTAATGGAGTCAAGATACACCTAGATAGATAAATATTCATGAGCTAAGGAGCCCTAATTAACCTTCACTAGCCTACTCAAGGGCAAAAACCAGGTAATTAGAGATTTATACTTCAAATTTTCCAAAGAGATGATGTTTCGAGGCTTAAAAACTATTAGGTTCCTCTAGGAACATTCAACCACTCTCTTCAAGTACAACAAATGCATCGAATCCCTTATTCAAGGTTCCCAGAATAATTATGCATTTACTTTAACCCATACAAGAATAATGATAACCATAACATGCAGTAAACCAGTGAAATAACAAGAATAGCATCAGAATTCGACTTACATGAGAGAGAGAGAGAGGATATCCATTCATCAACTTTGCATTAAAAGAAGCTCTAAAGACAATCACAAAAACCCAAACATCATAGTGCATCAAGAAAGCTCCCAAAAGTTTACCCAGCAAAAAGTGCAATAATAACATCCTTTGGTGACAAGTCCACAAAGATAGCGCGATAACATAAAGATAAGCCTCTCAAGAGGGAAGAATGATCAATAAAATGAGTTGTTGGACCTTTGAGGAGGCCTAATGAAGTCCAAAGTGTGCCTTGGTGAGAAAAGGAACTCCAAACATAGTGGACAAGGGGTTGGCCCCTTGTTTTCCAAGTACATCCCTGTGGTGCACCCAAGTGGGTGTGGGGGCACAAGGACATCCTCATGGGTCTCCAAGTGGATCGAAAATGCCTATAGACCATCTGTAAGGGATAGGATGATGACATAAGCCCTCCCTTTGTTTCCTGTAGTGAGACACATCATTATCTGGACCTTGGTACATCTACCAAGTGTATGGTGCAAGTGTGGAGCCAGTAGGGCATGGTAAACCAGGTGCATCATCATCATCCAAAAGGTTGAACACGAGTGATCAATGAGTGGTGTTGGGGATCCATGAAGTACTCTCTGCTATGGTGGAAGCCCATGGCTCTCACCATTCACCCTACAAGTGTCAATGTGGCTCTCTGGAGGGCTAGGACCCCATATAGGGAGACCAAACCCCAAAAGTAGACCCACCTGTAGTCTGCATAAGATCCAATGCGTCCCCTTGCCCTACAATACAAAAAAACATTAGTGTAACAAAGTAAACGAGCTTACAAATCATGGAATCAATGGGGCACTTCATGGTGCCATGCCCTTCCATAGTGGGCTTTGGCATGTACAAGTGTCTCCAAGCTCAATAAGGGGGTTAACCAACGGCCCTATTTTTATTTTTTGTAGCATCAAATGTGTTCTAGCCTTGAAATTTTGTGGAGAGGCTAGAGTACAGGAGATCTCCAAAACCCAGAAATCGTTTCTAGAAATTCCACCTAGAAGTGTCTCCATAAGATTATTTGTTGATTTTTAAATATTTCCTACGTCTAAACTTAGGGAATTTGGTTAATTAATCAGTATTAATTGAGATAAGATGAGAATCATCGAGAAACTCACACGGATCAATCCAGATATGATCCTAGCCATTGATTAAGTTTTAAGCTTGGTCGTTGGTGCTCCAACAATGGATTACAAGACGAAGTCGATGTGGTGATGGAGAGATCATCCAATGCAGATAATCAGTGGCCTAGGCAGTTTGATTTTCCCAGTAGCAGCAGCTCAACAAAGAAGACAGTGTTAAAATTCCTAAACCTGAATCCCTACTACAGCAACTAACGATATTTCTACTACTTGTTAGATTTTCATGAACAAGTTATTTACAATTTCCTAAGGCAAATATTGAAATACATACACTGCAGCCTTCACTTAATTAATTTATATGTGGAAACAAAAGACTAAGAAAGAAAGAAAATACAACACAATAACACCGTTATTTTTGAACAAATGTCCCCAGAAAAACCCAATGCGGGAAAACCAGTGCAGCATATCTGAAAGTTTTATTATTATGCATGAGAAAATCTGAGTACAATTCGTGGATGCTCAACTAGCAATCTAATGCAGAGAGAAACTAGACAAAATGAATGGTGAAATTATCTCACCCTGTCATTGGGAAAATCTAAGTTTGATCACGCTGAACTAGAGCCTTTGCGTACCCTCTATGTAGCCTCTGTGAAAAATTGTGTCACTCCCACGCAATTCTTGCGTCACCCCTGCTGCTCACGCTGCTCCTTCTCTGGACCCTCTGTTGGCTAAAAAATTCGAATCACTGCTTCCCGATCTCACACCCCGCTCTCGAAAGTTGAAATTAGATTTCCTCAGCACGAATTCGATTTTCCTCTAAGGCCTACGCTATCATTGTGTCAGCTCTGCATGGGCCAACGTCTTCCTCTCTCTAGACGTCGTTCTGCCCTCTCTCTGCCTCGTGCTCTCTAGCCCAGGAAAGCTTCCTTCTTTCGGATACTCACTAGCCCTCTCTGCAAGCAATCTCCTCGATCAGAATTTCCCCCTGGGAACTTCTCACTTCAGAAATTCGATCTCTTGATCTCTCGGTGTGTCTCCCAAATGACTGTCAACCTTCCTTAAATAATCTTCTCGTTGACATTCAACGACCCAGATTAAAAGCTAATCATTCACTAAGATCATTTTAGCTTGATCCTCGTCTTCTTCTAGAAGTTACACCCACAATTAGATTAATACCCATTAATATTTTTTATTTCCTAAGTTTAGACTTAGGGGCTCATTAAAAAAATATATATATTTTAATAAAATTGTTTCTGGGTGGAATTTCCCAAAATGCTTTATGGGTTCTTTGGAATACATGTGACCAAGCCTCCTTGCAAAATTTGAGGCATAGATCACATCCGACATTACCCCAAATCAACACTCCCTCTTAGCGAGGAAGGTGCTCTAGCAATATACGTTGTTGCATACTGCTTTGACTCTGCAGCATCGTCCTATGCGTTATTGATGTTCGACATGCTGACCCTGCCACTGTCAACGCTGCATCCGTACTGCAGCTTCCTCTGAAATTTTGCATCCATGTTGCTGCTAGCATTGCCACTGCCAATTGCCTCTGCACTGCAAATTGTTGTTGTTATTGCATCAACAACGGAGAAACATCCCAAATTACTGGACTAACTGTGTTCAATATGATACCACGTGAATTCTGAAGCCTTACTGCCGCTAGTCTCTACGCTCGCCTTTTGAATCGCCTGTGTTGTTGCTAACCTCTGCTCTATGCCATCTGCACTACTGCCAACTCTGCATTGCATTGTTCAGTTTTCGGCACTCTAGCCACTACAATTGTCTCCCCAACACTCCTCAACACCATCTGACACTAGTCCATCCTGTTACTCCTAATTTGGGCTCCTGTAGCAAGGTATTGATCTGAGAGGTGGACTCCTCAAGGATCCTACCCAACTGTAGCTCTTTCGAACTACAGCTCCAAATTAGCCCACCTCCCTCTTAGAGGTATCTCAGCTATCATGGCAAACTCTTCTCTGATATTCGCAGGTGCAACCTTTAGATCGTGCTTCTCATCCTTGTCCTTCTTCTTGAGAGGACACTGAGTAGCGTAGTGACCCATCTCACCAAACCTGAAACACTTGATCTTCGAGACATCCTTCTTACGTCTTCGTTTCTCTTGCTATCTCTTTGATGCAAGGGCTTCATTATCCTCCTCCTCATTGGGCATCGACCCACTGCTGCTGCTGCTTCCATCAAGTTTGACCTTGAATAAGTCTCTCCTCAACTCCTCTTGTTTTAGAGCTGCCCACATCCCATCCCAATTCAGCAAAGATACTTTGCCCATGATACTTTGGACAAAGACTTTCCACTCATCTGAGACAAACTTGATGGCCAGTCTAACCAACTTTGAATCTTGAGGTGTATGCCCCACAACAGACAATTCATCACGGGTCTCCTTAAGCTTCATGAGGAATGGATCCACACGCTCCCCATTCTGCATCTGAGCAAATCTCAGTTTATGTTCCAAGTACATCTTCCACTACTCGGAAGATCCCTGATACAACGTAGACAAAGTGTCCCACATCTCCTTAGCAATCCCTCTGCTAGCAATGTGACAGACCACATGATCCTTCACTCTGTCGAGGATCATTCTTTTCGCCTTCGCCATCTCAGCCTTGTATTTCTTCAACGGATCTGCATCTACAAGGGCAACCACTATGTTGTCGTCGTATGTCTTGAGGGCATGCTCATCTAGAAGGAACGACATTCTTGCCTTCCAAATGACGTAGTTGGATGCCCCATCCAACCTGTCCTGATCCCTCAAGGTACTGGTTGCCATTTCTTCCACAAATGTCAAAAATCTCCTCTCCTCTGTGTTGTTGTTGGGCTAGCCAACGCACTCCCTACTGAAACTAGTAAAATTGTTGTCCCTTGCTGTTGCTCAGCTCTAGAGAATTCGAATTCCTTGTCTAGGAATTCTCTGGTGAAGAAATTCCCACAGTTGTGCTTCGCTTTCTTCTGAGGATTTTCTGTCCAGCAAACTGCCTACAAAAAAATCTGTCCCTTTGCCCCGACAAAAATTCGATCTAGAATCTCTTCTCTCCGTTGACTCTCTCAGAGAGAGACTGCCTTGAAATTTCAACCCTCTGGCTAGAACTGCGCAAACCCTTTGGGGTTTCAAACTGCTGCCTCCTACAGCGTTTCGATTTCCCTCTTCTGATTAGCGTTGGATCTACCGGCTCTGCTCTTCTTGCTTCAGTTGTAGCTCTGATGCCATGAGAAAATTCCTAAACACGGATCCCTACAGCAATTGATGATATTTCTCCTACTTGTTACATTTACATGAACGAGTATTTGCAGTTTCCTATGACAAATATTGAAATACATACACAAAACCTTCACTTAATTAATTTATATGCGAAAACAAGGGACTAAGAAAGAAAGAAAATACAACACAATAACACCGTTATTTTTGGACAAATGTCCCTGGAAAAACCCAATGCGAGGAAACCGGTGCAGCAGATCTGAGGGTTTTATTATTATGCAGGAGAAAACCTGAGTACAATTCTTGGATGCTCAACTAGCAATTTGATACAAAGAGAAACTAGACAAAATGAATGGTGAAATGATCTCACCCTGTCACTGGGAAAATCTAAGTTTGATCGTGTTGAACTGGAGCCTCTGCGTACCTTTGCATAGCCTCTATGCAGAACTGCGTCACTCCCACGCAGTTCCTACATCACCCATGCTGGGTATCACGCTTCTCCTTCTCTGGACCCTCTGTTGGCTGGAAAAATTGAATTACTGCTTCCCAGTCTCACACCTCGACTCCCCGCAACTGAAATTTGATTTCCTCAGCAGGAATTCGATTTCCTTCTAAGGCCTGCACTACAACTGCATCAGCTCTGCATGGGTTAGCATCTGCCTCTCTCTGGATGTCGTTCTGCCCTCTCTTTGCCTCATACTCTCTGACCTAGGAAAGCTTCCTTCTTCCGGATACTCACTACCCCTCACTGCAAGAAATCTCCTCAATCAAAATTCCCCCTTGAGAACTTCTCACTTCAAAATTCGATATCTTGATCTCTCGGTGTGTCTTCCAAATGACCCTCAAGCTTCCTTAAATAATCTTCTCGTTGACATTCAACAGCCTAGATTAGAAGCTAATCAATGGCTAAGCTCATTTTAGCTTGATCCTCGTCTTCTTCTAGAAGTTACACCCACAATTAGATTAATACCCATTAATATTTTTAATTTCCTAAGTTTAGACTTAGGGGCCCATAAAAAAATATTAATTCTTTTAATAAAATTGTTTCTGGGTGGAATTTCCCAAAACACTTTCTGGGTTCTTTCGAATACATGTGCCCAAGCCTCCTGCAAAATTTGAGGCCTAGAGCACATCCGATGCTACCCCAAATAAACAAAGAGAGCCAAAGAGTGAGTAGCAGGTGGAAGGGGAGAGCAGTAGCATTCCGCAAGGAAGATTTCCAGTTAAGGCAGGCCAAAATCTCCAGAGGGCCAACGTAGGCTCTACACAGAGGGTGACGCATGGAGTCAGCGTAGAGGTTGGGGAAGCTATTTCGGAGGCAGAAAATAGTTGTGGTTTGAGAGAAAATCCTCACGATATTTTTGCCAATATTTTCCTCAGATTAGATTGTCCGTGGGCATCTAAATTATTATACTCAGAATTGTTGTAGAATATTAATAATAAAACCCTCATCTGTTGCACCAGTTTTCCCAAGTTGGGTTTTTTCGGGTAGAATTCTCCAAAAGTAATAATGTCGAAATTATTGTGTTATAATTTCTCAGTTTCCAGTATTTTATTTTCCGCAGTATTTTTATGGTGAAAATTGCAACTGTGATTTTATTCGTTATGTCATAGCAAATAAGCTGCATAATTAATTTGCGAGTTAGAAGAATAATTTCCAGTAGTTGCAATTAATAAAATTTCACATGGTATTAGAGCATAAGTGATTAGCCGGGAAGCTTAGTAGCGAAGAGAAAAATTTCGCTACTCAAAGGGAGCAACAAACTGAAATTTTTCAGAGGCAGCGCAATCCATTGACTGGCAAGCCGAGTTGCTAGGGCAGCATTTCGATTTTCATTTGCAGGGAGGCAGGAAAATTGAGTTACCTAGATTAGTGATTCCAACAATCAGAGGGAGCAGTTGCAGCTCAGATTTTCACTGAGCAGATTCCTAGTTGGACGAAGAGGGTTTTGTTGCACGCTGCAGAAGCAGAGTCCACGTCAGGTGGAAAAGAGAAATAGCACCCTAAAGTTTTCAAGCATATCCATCGACAGAAGTGACATTCAGGAGACTTCGGATTTGTCTTCCAGACTGGAAGACGAATTTGCTTGCTTAGTAGGATCAACTTCACAGGGAGTTTGGTATATAAACAGTGGAGCATCAGCTCACATGACAGGGGTTAGAGAATATTTCTCTAGCTACAAAGAGGAGCAAATGGACTTCCGGATTACTATGGGAAACATAACAAAATGTACTCCAGTAGGGAGAGGTACCATAGATTTTCAAGGGGAGTCAAGAGCAAGCACCAACACTACAAATGTATTGCATGTGCCAAGATTGGTATGAACCTGATTTCATTATCCTAATTACAGAATATTGTATGTCAAACACCCGATCTAGAAAAGGGTACGGCAGACTGGAGTTCGAAGTAACAGTAGCAGTGGGAAGGCGCTGAATGAGCTATGGCACAGGAGAATGGTACATCTACACCATGGAGCACTCAGGATGCTCAAAGAAACGATAATGGGGGTTCCAAAACTTGGCACTGAGCACGATGACGTGTTCAGAGGATGCATACTTGGGAAGTATGCTAAGACGAAATTTCTAAAAAGTGACAGTAGAGCTAATGGTGTGTTAGGACTTATACACTCTGATATTTGCGGCTCGATGTCCACTAGAGCTCTCAGCAATGCCGAATATTTCATCACCTTCATTGATGATCATTCCAGGAAAGCTTGGATCTACTTCTTGAAGACCAAGGATGAGGTCTTCGATCGTTTCAGAGAGTTTAAAGCTCTCATGCAGAATGTGATAAGGAAGAAGAATAAGGAGTTTCGCTCAAATAATGGTGGAGAATATATTGATAAAGACTTCACGGATTTCTGTGCAAAGGAATGCATCAAGAGAGAATGGGCACCTCCATATAATCCACTGCAGAATGGTGTAGCGGAGCGAAAAAACAAAACCATTGTTGGAGTTGCAAAGGCTATGTTATATGACTAGGATCTACCCATATTTCTATGGGTAGAAGCATGTCACATGATAGTATATATTCAGAACAGGACTCCTCATAGAGCATTGGGGAAGAAAACGCTAGAAGGAGCCTTCACAGGAAAGAAGGCAAAAGTTAGCCACCTCAGAATTTTTGACAGCGTTTCATATTGCCACGTGCCAAATGATAAATAGACCAAATTGGATCAGACTGCAAAGAAAGGGTTGTTTGTTGGGTACAACGAAACCTCAAAGGAATTCAAAATCTACATTCCTAGAAATAGGAAGATAGTAGTAAGGCGAGACGTGAAGTTCATGGAAGACCAAGCTTTCAAGAGGTCTCATGAGATCCCTGCAGGTGATCAGAATCAGTTAGTAGAAGTTTCTTTGGTCCAGCAGTAGGGCAGCCACAGAGGTAGCTAGTGGGACAGGCAGAAGGACAGTCACAAGGGACAAGTACTGTGACCAACACCAATATTTCCTCAGGTGCAGGAATCCAAGGAGTTCTCAGCAAATGGAGCAATAGAGATAGAATGAGGAGGAGCTGGCAGAACTTCCCACAACTAGTGGTCGAGCCAGCAGAGAGGTCTATCAGACATTAAGAGATGCAGAGGAGTCTACTGGAACTCCTAGGACAAGCAAGAGACAGCGCAGACAACCTAACAGGTACCAAGAATTGGTGGCTAAGGTTGCGAAACCTTCCAACTTTCAAGAGGTCGCACGGCATCAGGTGTGGATAGATGCCATGGTAGAAGAATATAGCTTTATCATGACTAATGATGCTTGGGAGCTAGTGCCTAGGCCAGAAGACAAATCAATTGTAGGTTCGAGATGGATCTATAAGATCAAATATGCAGTAGACGACAGTGTGGAAAAATACAAGGCTAGGTTCGTGGCAAAGGGGTATACACAAAAAAAAGGGATAGATTATGAGGATACCTTCGCCCCATTTGCTAGATATAATTCTATCCAGTCAGTTATATCTCTAGCAGCTCAGATTGGATGGCAGATTCACTAGATGAACATCAAGACAACCTTCTTGAATGGGGTGATAGAGGAAGAAGTGTACATAGAACAACCAGAGGGCTTTGACACTCAAGAGAGGCGCACGCATGTGTGCAAATTGAAAAAAGCTCTATATGGACTCAAGCAGGGTCCCAAGGCATGGTATGGTAGAATTGACACCTACTTCAAGCAAATGGGGTTCATCAAGAGTGACGCAGATCCCAACCTTTACTATCTGATGATATAGGATGAGCCACTCATTCTAGTTTTGTATGTGGATGATCTCTTTTTGATATTTTCATCAGGGCTCATTGAGGATTGCAAGAGGAACCTGGCAGTAGAATTTGACATGAAGGATTTGGGGTTGATGCACTATTTCCTAGGATTGGAAGTGTGGAAAAATGATGGGGAGATCTTCCTTGGGCAAGGAAGATACGCTACAAATATTATAAAAAGGCTCATTATGTAGGATTGCAGACCCATGTCTACGCCCTTGATTACCAACTGGAATAAGATAGACACATCAGATGACAAGGATGTCGACCTCAACTTGTATAAACAACTCATTGGGTCTTTCATGTATCTGGTCACCATTAGGCCAGATATCTGCGTTGCAGTCAATTCATGGTAAAACTGAAAAGGGTACATTGGGCAGCAACGAGGCATATTCTAAGGTATATTCATGGCACAATCGAGTATGGGTTGAAATTTACTTGAGAGGATGACGTCAAACTTTCTGGGTACACAAATGCAGATTGGGCAAGCTTTTCAGTGGACAAGAAAAGTACCTCTAGGTACCGCTTCAATGTTGGATCAGGAATGGTTTCTTGGTGTAGCAGGAAGCAAAAATTAGTAGCACTGAGCTCTACTGAGGTATAGAGTATATGACAGCCAGTACAACTATGTGTGAATCTATATGGCTTCAGAAGCTGCTAGTAAGCTTGTTCAGGCAAAGAATGGAGGCGACCAATGTCTATTGTGATAATCAAAGTTGCATAAAGCTCTCTAAGAATCCAGTGTTTCATGATAGGTCGAAGCACATTGATATTTGGTGTCACTTCATCAAAGATTGTGTACAACGAGGAGCAATCCAGCTACAATATGTTCCCACAAAAGAGCAAGTTGCAGATATACTCACAAAAGCTTTAGGGAGAGCTAAGTTCGTCTATTTCAGAGAACAGATGGGTATGATGGAGAACCCGTTTCAGTAGTAGGGACAAGCTGCTTTGGATGCTTTTTAGTTGCAGATGTTGTAGTTGCAACAACAGCAGATGAGAGGGAGTTGCAGTGTAGATGGAGTGTTCGCAAGAATATGGTAGTGTCAGCAGCAGCACAGATGCAACATATATCAGAGTTGCGTAGTGGTTGGTGGGTAGTATGGGCAGACATCAGCAATGTAACACGAGATGATGCAGAGAAAGAGTGTGCAGTAATACTAGAACACATTCCTCGCTAAGAGGGAGTGTTAGCTTTTGTAGCATCGGATGTGTTCTAGCCTTGAGATTTTGTGGAGAGGCTAGAATACAGGAGATCTCCAAAACACAAAAATCATTTCTGGAAACTCCACCTAGAAGTGTCTCAATTAAAATATTAACCAATTTTTAAATATTTCTTAAGTCTAAACTTAGATAATATGGTTATTTAACCAATATTAATTGAGATAAGGTGAGAATCATCTAGAAACTCACACGAATCAATGCAGAGATGATCCTAGCCATTGATTAAGTTTTAATCTTGGCCGTTGGTGCTCCAACAATAGATTATAAGAGGAAGTCGATGTGGTGATGGAAAGATCATCCATTCAGATACTTAGTTGCCCAGGCAGTTCGATTTTCTCAGTAGCAACAACTTAGCAGAGAAGATAGAGGCAAAGGGTGAGTAGCAGGTGGAAGAGGAGAGCAATACCATTCTGGGAGGAAGGTTTCTAGTTCCTGAAAGAGTCGAAGGAAGGAAGTGCGAAATCTCCAGAGGGTCGCGTAGGCTCTGCATAGAGGGTGATGCATGGAGCTCAACGCCGAGGGTGGAGAAGCTATTTCGAACGCAGAAAATAGTTGTGGGGTGAGAGAAAATTCTCATGATATTTTTGCTAGTATTTTTCCTCAGATTAGATTGCCAGTTGGGCATATAAATTATTGTACTCAAAATTGCTGCTGAATATTAATAATAAAACCCTCATTTGCTACACCAGTTTTCCCAAATTGGATTTTTCCAGAGACAATTGTCCATAAATAATTTTGTCGGAATTATTGTGTGTTATAATATCTCATCTTCCAATATTTTATTTTCCGCGGTATATTTATGATGAAAATTGCAGTTGTGATTTTATTTGTTATTTGTCGTAGCAAATAAACTGCATAATTAATTTGTGAGTTAGAATAATAATTTACAATAGCTGCAATACATAAAATTTCACACCTATTAGGTGGCTTCAACCTTTAAAGGGGGTGACATGTCCATGGTACATCCATCAAGTGGTAGGTGGCAAATGATATAGTGGTGAAACGGAGTGGGGATCAGGCGAATTCTCGAAGCCACGTGTCATGGTACAAGGGTAGCTAGAATAAGGGAAGCCCACACCTGGGTATATGAGTGTAGGTGGGAGCAAATCGTGGTACATGAGTTACCACCAGTGTTCCACGAGGTCGCGTCCCCCTCCCTAGGGGTTGAATTTCCTAGCTCCCTTGCACTCCAGGGACTTGGGGACAAGAGGGGGTCGTTCCCTCACGCTCCCAAAAAACAGGGTATGAGAGGTGAAAGGGGTGGTTTCCTCCATTTTTGGGGTCGTTTCCTAGGCGAAAGGGGATCTTAAGAGGTCTTGAGGGGTCGTTTCCCCAACAAAAGTTTGAAAAAAAATTATGAAACAAAAAAATCTTAATTTAATAATATTTCACATTCCATTTTTTTTTGCTCCTTCATTAAACTGAACACTGCCGCCATCGCCAAGCAGCCTTCTGTGTTCTCTTTCGTTGAACGGAATGCTGCCGCCATCGCCAAGCAGCCTTCTATCTACTCCTTCGTTGAACAGATTACCTTGAGCAATTATGCTCATTTATCTTTTGATATGTTCTTATGTTATTTTGACTTTATAAAATTAAAAATTTTGACTCTTGATGCATCAGACTTGACTTTTATAATTTTATTTCAATATTTAGTATTCAATGTTCATAGTTGGAAGTGGAACATCAATATGGTTTAAAGTTTAAACATTTATAATTTTATAATTTATTTTGATTGTGCATTGTTAGTAAGTTAGTAGACTAGTAGTTACACTATACAATTACAAACGTATGATTATAATTTATACCATAATGATATCAATGATCATGTTTTCCGTTTTAAATTTGTTTCAGCTATATGATTCGTCGATTTATATTAAATATTTTATTTTAAGACCTTGACGTCCCCCACGTTTCCTAAAAATTAGTGGGGAGCTTTTGCATAGGTCGCCCCTGCGTATCCCTGCTCCCTCGCCTCTTCGTCTCGGAAACTTGGTGGAACATTGGTTACCACCGCCTTTATTTTTCCACCTTTCTTCATGTCTTTTTCCCAAGTGGTGGGTGGCAAATGATATAGTGGTGGAAAAGAGTGGAGATCAGGGAGATGCTCCAAGCCATGTGTCATGGTACAAGGGTAGCTATAATAAGGGAAGCCCACACATGCGTATATGAGTGTAGGAGGGAGGAAATCGTGGTACATGAGTTACCACCGCCTTAATTTTTCCACCCTTCTTCATGTCTTTTGTCTTTGATTGATTGTTCCTCATAACTGGTCGAGGCTCTAGGGCATGAGAGCATGATGCATAGGATATAGCAGCGGATACCCCCTTTTAAGGTCGGGAATTTCATTTCCCACCAAGGGTTGGTACAATCATGGGTTCCTTAATGTGGAGGGGACTCATCTAGGGCCCATAGGAACCAGGGTGAAGGCCATAAATAAGGGGTAGAGCTCATGTTTGGCTTTTGCCCATGTACTAGATTTGTATGTCCCGAACATATTTTGCATTTTGTGGTACATTTCCTGTTGAAAGTGGCCAGATTATGCTTTTTCCTTTCTTTTTAGCTACATACCCTTCGAGGCATCATTCCAAGCCCAACCCAAAGTCTGGACAAGGGGAGGGGGAGGCTAACCTTATGTGGACCCAGTGGACACATGTGGACTTGGATGGGAAAAGAGATGAATGGGGCTAAAATGAGTGGAGGGGAGTGATATATGTGGTGTTGGTAAACGGGACCACACAACCAAAATCGGGATTTTCCATGCAGTTCCAACCTAAAGCTAATGGTCAATAAAGGAGATCCCATGGGACTATGACACAAGGCTAACCTCCGAATCAGGGATGGGAGAGAAAAGTACAAACCTATCCCACTCTATTTGTCGAATCCCCCCACCAATACATGCCCAAAAGTGTCCATGATAAGTAAACAAAATTACTCAACTAAACCATGAAAAGGTCCCACCTTCAAACATATGATCATAACGAATGGGCAAGGGACCACATGGCTGGCTCAGGTGACAGAGATGGCAGCACATCGAGCTATCTGGTGGCTGCAAGGGGCTGTTGGCTGCCAGCTGCAGACCATGTAGGAGAAAATTTTATCCTATGCATATTATCCATAGGAAGTGGGTAACAGGTCCATTCACTCAAGAATCCGATTAAGAGCTTTCTCAGATTTTTGTGGTCCAAAATCACAGGGTTTTGAAGACACCTACCAGCACTTGTTGGTAGCCTTGCAGCATCAAGGCCTTCATGGTATTTTTGATGCTCTTGAAAACCCTTATTGTGAGCGAGATGAAGTTCTTGATGAAGTTTTAGGTGTGAACCTTCAGTATGGCAATAGAGAAAATCTGTTTTCAACATCACATTCCAAGTACACAGAACCGACTGTGACAACTTGAAATCTGAAAGAGAGCCTTGAGGTTCCCCCAAATTGGGATCATGTACATGATTTAATGCCAGAAGATCATCCCATTGCTATTTTTAGCTGAGTGAAGCATGCTAGCAGTGGCACTGCTTTCGAAGATTCCATGAACAGGTTATATAAGAAGTCATTTGCCATTCCAGCGGAAGAATGGATCTCTGGAAAGAAATAAGGCTTTAAAATGGGCATTGAAAGTTTTCTTTATAATAACAAGGCCTTTGTGGAACAAGAAATACCACAATCCTACAGCAAGAAAACCCCCCTCATATTCATCTGAAACCTAGTGATGATAATGAAGTAGTCATAGAAGAAGAGCTTACATGGCATCTTTTGAAGATGAAGCAAGCATGAAATAAAACTGTCATAATCTTTCAGCCAATTTTTCAGAGCCTAATGATGAGTTTGCTGTCCAGGAAATTAGAAAATATGAGTCCATTCCAAAGGAAGGATTGTGCTCAGAATTTGAGGGAGAAAAAAATTTAGTTCTGAGAGAAGAATACCACAATAATCCTGACATGTGCATGCATCTAGATTGGTGTCTTGGGTGAAGGAGGAGAAGATTGCATATGGTCTACTTTGATAAACCACCGATCTTTGATGACCCTCAGGAGATATGGAAAGATCCTGATGACAAATATGATAAAAGTGACCTTATTTATGACAGCTCTGTTAGTGAAGAGAATGAGCCAGATTCTATTAGAAATTTTCCTCATGAAGGTTATTATCTTCAAGCAAGAGAAGTCCTCCTTCCTTTCAATGATTGCTTTGGATGATAATCATAATCATGAAGTGCTATGCTGAACAGCATAAAAGGAAAATAATTTCAAAAGTCAAGGAACTTATCTTCTGCAAGGCAAAGACACACAAATTTGTAAGATGTAAATAAGGTGGTTGTGTGGGATCAAGAAGATCATTTGAAGATTTATGGTCACAGAGAAACTCTCAGACAGGAACACTTGGATCACTGTGAAGGAGAAAGGGAATGACCTTGGACACCTGTAACTTCCAGCAGTGCCTGCCCAATGAAAGGAAGTTGCAATGAAACCTGAGAGCATTTGGAAGGTGTCTTTGGTGAAAGATTATCTATGGAGCAAGGATTTTTGGTAACTAGCTTACAAACTCCAAATAAGGAACATTGGAGGCACTCTTTGACCTTGTTGCACCCCAACTTCCACTGTTTTAATATGCAGGTCTGATAAGTCATGTTTGAATGTTAACAGGGCAGGCCGCCAGATGAAATATACGTTCTTGTTTTCTATGGAAATGTCCCAAAGTGATGATGACCCTGGTCAACTCTTGGAGCTCATTAATGATTAATGTAAACTTGTAAAGATTGGAACAGAATCACAAGAATTGTTATTGAACAGATGTCACTACAGCACTCTTGCTCAAAAGTGGGCTAAGGAACTTTTTCAACAACTCAAGCAACCACAATCCTAAGCATTTTATTGATGGACAAGCTCCCAGATTTCTGTCTAAGTTAACAGCTACAGCATATAATGTTCCAAATTTTGATGTCTTTTGGTTCTACTTCATCATGAAGCATAGGGGAAAGGGTCATTGCAGCATAGAGATCATGAGGTGGAATCATTGGATTACAGACTTTATCTTAGCAACCTCCTGTTAAAGCATAGTTTGTGAGGACCATCTTTGGGATGAGATGTTGGGGCTCTCAAGTGCGCCATGGAGGACACTTGTTCCCAAGTTGGAACTAGATGTTACCCACCAATGTGGGGTAACTGTTGAGAAGCAAGGAATTATACAAGCGATGGTTGAATAAAGAAAGTGGAAAGGGAGAGACTTGACATTTGATCTTTAGTGCCAAGTAGTATGTCATGTCCCCATTTTTATTCTTCTTCATAGTACAGCAAAGGTGGATATCCAGGACAGGGGATGGCCAGGTCAGTGGAGCAGGTTTATGTCGTCAAGGGTCCCGATAGAATTTTGGGGAGTTTTTATGGGATTTGATGGCATTCGCTTGGCATAGTCCATCATCTACACAATTTTCCTTTCTTTCCGTCGCATTCCGACAACTTTCAAAAATCCACATTATTATTGGGCATAACTTAATTAATTATGCTCGAAGTGGCATTTTGGGGAGATTAATTGATGGAACGGCTCAGTGTAATAGCTCGTTGGAACCGGGACAAGATCTACAAGATGGGATGCTGAGAAGAGACTTCCAGTGGATGATTTTCCATTTTCCTTAGTTAAAAATGACTTTAATTAGTCATTTAATTAAGGAAAAATAATTAATTGGAAAAAAATGGCCAAAAGTGACTTAAGTGAAATAAAATAAAATTAAAAGGTCACTTGATAAAGTCAATGGAGGAGTTTCTAGAATAATAATAAAATAATAAATAAGATGCTTCTAGAGGCTTGGAGATCTATCCATCAAATCTATAAAATAGGAGGAGAAGATCATTTGGCGACATCTTGGATTTGCTTATTGTTTTTTGTATGAGAGGTTGAGAACCCAGTTCTCTACTCCAGCAGTAACCCAGGGACGGAAACCCTCAGGTGATTCAGTGAGAGTGGGCAAGCACTCATCTCTTCCCTTGGGGAATACATTCAGTGTTCATAGGTTGCAGTGTATTGTTTTTCAGTTTGTTTTAGAGGCCGATTTGCGGCGTTGATGTAGATCTGTTCGAGGCCAAATTATCTCAGTTGTATGGGTTGTATGTGCATGTAAAACCCCAGTTATCTGATATAATAAAGCTGAGAGTTTTCTTATTCATTATGTTGTGAGATTGCAGTGCTCTATTTGTTTATTTTTACATGGCAATCTTCTGTTTATGAATCGAATTTGTATCTGGAGTTTTTCTGTGTTAAAAGTTCGAGCTTCTTTCAAATTTTTCTCATTTGGGACATTATAGTGGTATCAGAGCATCGAACTTGGCTTAGCCTGTAGGATTTTCCAATTTCCAATTGCAACAATTATTGTCAGAGGATTTTTCAAAGAGCTAGTTTCTGCAACGAAATAAGAGATTATTCAAAGAGCACAACAAATTTTCTCACTAACTATTCGACAAAATTTCTAAAAGATTGTTGGATACATTCAACAAAATTGCCAAAAATCTGAATTTTGTGGCCATCGAATTATTTGGGGTCATATCGTGTTTGTGAGCAAATTATTTAAAAGGGGGCCAAATTATTTTTTGTGACCAAGATTACAGTAGGGGGGTGCATCATTCATTCAAAACAGTCATTGTTATTTTGCAAAAACCATCTGAGGGAGCCGAAATATATTTCAATTGAACCCCAAATTTATGACCGTAAGGGTCAATGGCGGAATTCTCAATGGTGGGGGCAAGACAGAACGATCGCAGATATCGGTTGGCGATTGTTAGCACAAGACTGAGCCATTATTTTCTTAGATCAAAGATTACTGAAGGAGCCAAAGCCCAAGAAAAATCGAGTTGTTGAGTTGTGTCGCACGAATCGAAATTGGTGATCCCAGAGGTCTGGCATTATTCTCTAGAGCCGGGAACGATATTCTCCTGGAAATGCATAAAGGATTTCAACACGCTATGGAAGCTGAAATTATTAGACGTGGAGCTCAATGTTGAAGGTCAATTTTGTGGCCCGAACTAACAACGAGCTCACTGCCCTTATGACCCATCGACTTGGTCCAACAAAAGTGGGGCTTGAGTGTAAAGGTCAATTTTGAAGCAATTTGGATCAAAATTTATTGGTCGCTACCTGTGATGGAATCACATTATTTGCTATGGATTGCCCAGAAATCTTGAGGACGAGTTTATGAGGAGGGGAAGACCCCGTGGCATCAATCAATACCATTGAAGAAGACGAGTTTGGACAGAAATATAGAGGTCAGAACTTCCATTGTTGCCCAGCAATTCGATGATTATGAGGAATAGAGGTCCCAAGGAACTCGTGATTCATCTCTAGAGTTATCTGCTTGCATCCTGAAGACTGCGAGTTTCCTAGCTGGAGGATGTGTTTGGCAAAGGAGTATTTTGCCATCTCTGGTTGAGGTCGTGAGCCTTATTTTTGCTTGTTGATGATAAAGGTGAGATCGAAATTTTTTTTTGACAGTGCGTGCCGAAATTCTTTATTCCTCATGCAGCAAAAACGAAGGATTCAGCTCGTTGTTTTGGTATGCATGCGATTTTGGGGTCTGCGTAGAGGTTAAACAAGGAATCTGAGCGCTCTAGTCACAGGTTAGTAGGGAGCAGTTGACAAGCTTCTGTGATTAGGAGGAGTCCACGTCAAAAGCGGTTGTACAGGAAGGGAGCATCTGGACTGTCTATGACAAGTTGAAGGCTGATAACGCTGATAGCATTTTCCATCCTAAATTTTGAAGTGGTTCCTGTTTGTTAAAAGAGCTAACATAAACTCCATTGCATTAAAGACCAAGAGAAGTGATCTTGATCAAACCGAGTCTCGAACTAATTTATGGGTTGTTCACTGGGAGTTTATGTTTTCCACCAAGTACATTATAGAGCACAGACCTGGTTGTTGGAGCAGTTACCAATTTCATTCATTCTTATTTGCTCTATATACACTAAGATTTCAAGAAATAAAGGGGTTCTGTGTGTTAAAAGTATAACTATTTCTCTATTATCAATTATTCACTTATTTTTGGTTTTGATGCAAGTGGCATAAATTTATGGTGAACTTTGTTCAGCACACCTACAACAATTTACCATTCAAATCCTTCACCAAGAAAACTCCCCAAACCATATGAAAACACAGTAGCTTACAATGAGCTTTTGAATGCCAAATTCTCCAACCATCAAAGAACGAGTTTGTGTTGTGAATCATATGTACACCAGCATGATACCTTTTGGGGACTTGTATGTAGACAAAGTAGTGGCTGAGTAGAGTATGGGACAACCTTACATTCTCCTATGTATTTGTCAATACTAGTTGTTAGTTGTTGTGAATAACATTGCTGCATGTTGGGTTGTGTTGTGAAGTTTCTCAGTCAGAGTCATGCATAAAACAACTTGATGCACTTGTCATTCCTTATTGGACTCAAACATGGATCAAAACTTTTTAAACTCCCTTAACAAACCAATAGCAACAAACAACAAACCCTTCTCAAAGGGGCTTTATGCCATTCTTCAGAAAGAACAACCAAGGGATGTGCAGGAAATAGGGCACAAAATACTTTCACTTGGGATAGAATTGAAGCGCACGAGGGTCACATGGAAAGTTCTCTTCAAACTTGATGAACTAGATGCCCTCCTTTCCAAAATTAGTCAATTAGAGGGGAAGAAGTTGATGTGGGCTTTGAAACCAGCCATGCTAGCTTTAATACATCTCAAGTTCTTGGAGGAACCTTGTGAAGGGGTTAGACTTCCAGTTGTATCTTGTCTTAGTAACATCATGAGACTAACTGCCCCTATAGCTCCTTACAATGATGATGTTATGAGGAGAGTTTTCAAGCTGATGATAGAAACTTTCGAGACTTGGACAACAATGTAGGCTCTACCTTTGGGAAGAAGCTTGATATTTTAGGAGGAATGGCCATGTCTAGGACTTATGAAAACATATTTGATCTTGTGTGTGATGGCTTGATTCATCAGATGTTCCAATGCTTCCTTAGCATTCAGAAACATCATCCTGACATCGTCATAGTGCACATGCAGTCCATCTTGTCATCATGTATGAGAGGTCGTGATGCCATTTGTTGGGAGTTGCAATCTCGATTGTTCACTGTTTGGAGGAGAGAGCAGTTGGTCTCACCTGCTGCTTTTGAGCTAGTCGAAAGGTTGGTTGAGCAGAACATTGGGTTGTTCAAGAGACAATTGACTAGGGAGGAGCTACTCAAGTTTGGGGGATCGTGTAGTAGGAATGATCCGAGTAGGAAGGGACTTTGCTTCATTTGCAAGGGACCTTGGGCACCCGACCACTCATGCTCGAGTGACACTAAGGAGATGACAGAGGTAGAGTAGATTCAAGTTCCTTCTGACCATCAGGGTGAAGATTCATCTTTGGGCAAGTCTGTGGGTTCGTACAATGATACCTCTAAGGATCACGAGAATTCATGTGGAGTTGATGACAATAGCCCAGATGGGCTTTCATGTTTGGTAGAGGCGTATGGCAAGCAGCTAATTGTACCCATGAGGGAAGGAGATCCGGGAGCAGATGTGCGACTGATGATTCAGCATAGAGAGCACATAGGGGAGCATGAGTCAAATGATACACACAGTGTGCAGGATGGGCCATTTATGGAGAGACAGCTAGTGGCTCATATCGAGCCCATGATGGAGGATGAGCAGACACCCTTAGGGCCAACCATTGGAATGGAGCAAACATATGAGCAAGCAACCTCGACAAGGAAGCAGTATTTGCGAACACGTCTTCAAGAGATGCTGGAGTATGATAGGACAGTTTTGCAAGAGATTGGTGGACTGGAGGAGTGTAGAGCTTCCTATCAATCGAGGGAGGTGGCAGTGCATCCATCTTTGGGTTTACCCATTGATGAGGTGCAAACAGATGTAATGGCCACTAGCAAAGTTGCAACATTCTCAGGCAGCAACCCTCTCCAGGAGTTCATAGATAGGGCTTGCAGCACAGTCTGTGCACTTTTTCCCATTAGAGGGAGAGAGGCAGGATTTCTTGAACATGTTTTGATTGTCCAGGTAAGAGCATTCGGAGTTGAGCATGGACCAGTATCAGCATAGCAGGTTGATTCCTTGCACAGGAATCCATGCATTGGATTGGCAAGAGATCATGAATTGGTACCCTATTGATGGAGTATCATTTTTAGTCAAAGGCATTGTATTGCAGAAGCCCTTAGTGGTAAGGGATATTACATGCTTCAATTGGCAGCAAGATGAGGCTGGTCACACATCAGTATCTCAGCACAATATCAGCATGATGAGATTGACCTTGGTTTATGCCAAGAATTGGATTGGAGAGAGGTGATGAGTTGGTACGCGGTGGATTGAGAAACATTCCTAGTTGGAGTTATAGCAGAGCAGGAGCCTTGATATTTGTTCTTGGTGGCACTAGGATCTAAGAGGATTCGTTGATGACAGGTTCAGTCAGAGATTGGTATGGGGCCCGGGCACTGAGGGGTTCATTCATGATGGGTTGACATAGGAGCAAAGCATCACCTAGTGGTTCGTATGGGATCTGGGCATTGGGTCTCAATTGTGTCGGGCCACCAAAAGGTCCACAGATTTGGATTGCTTGAGGGCAAGCAATATTGGGGCGGGAGGACTGTCATGTCCCCATTTTATTCTTCTTCTTAGTACATCCAGGGTGTATTTCCAAGGCAGGGGATGGCCAGGTCAGTGGAAGAAGTTTATGTCATCAAGGGTCCTGATGGAGTTTTGAGGAGCTTTCATGGGATTTGATGGTATTCACTTGGCATATTCCATCATCCGCACAATTTTCCTTTCATTCCGTCGCATTTTGACAACTTTCAAAAATCTGCATTATTATTGGGCATAACTTAATTAACTATGCTCGAGGTGGCATTCCGGGAAGATTAATTGATCGAACACCTCAGTGTACTAGCTCGTTGGAACCGGAACGAGAAGATCTATAAGTTGGGATGCTGAGAAAGGACTTCCAGTGGCCGAAGAGAGTATGGTAGGTGACTTGCCATTTTCCTTAGTTAAAAATGACTTTAATTAGTCATTTAATTGAGGAAAAATAATTAATTGGAGAAAAAGGGCCAAAAGTGACTTAAGTGAAATAACATAAAATTAAAAGGTCACTTGATAAAGTCAATGCAGGAGCTTCTAGAATAATAATAACATAATAAAATAAGATGCTTTTAGAGGCTTGGAGATCTATCTATTAGATCTATAAAAGAGGAGGAGAAGATCTTGGATTTGTGTATTGTTTCTTGTATGAGGTTGAGAACCCGGCTCTGTACTCTAGCAGTAGCCCCAGGACGGAAACCCTTCGGTGATTCAGTGAGAGTGGGCGAGCACCCATCTCTTCCCTTGGTGAATCCATTCAGGGTTCACAGGTTGCAGTTTTCAGTTTGTTTTGGAGGCCGACTTGCAGCATTGTTGTAGATCTGTTTGAGGCTAGATTATCTCAGCTATATGGGTTGTATGTGCATTTAAAACCCCAATTATCTAATACAATAAAGCTGAGAGTTTTCTTATTCCTTGTGTTGTGAGATTGCAGTGCTCTATTTGTTTATTTTTACATCGCAATCTTCTATTTATGAATCGAATTTGTATCTTGAGATTTTCTGTGTTAAAAATTCGAGCTTATTCCAAATTTTTTCTCATTTGGGACATTACATAGTAATTCCTTTCATCTCTATGAGAAAGTATGTCCATGATGAATTCAAGGACATGAGATTTTGATATCCTTCGTGACATGGTAAACAAGCTCCCTAAAGCTAAGAGTGACATTCACTATGTTGATTTGGGGTAGCATTAGATGTGCTCAAAGCCTCAAATTTTGCAAGGAGGTTTGGCCACCTGCATTCCAAAGAACCCAGAAATCATTTTGGGAAATCCCCCCCATAGACAATTATATTTAAATAATTAATATTTTTAAAGGATTTCCTAAGTCTAAACTTCGGAAAATTAAAATATTAATGGGTATTAATCTAATTGTCGGTGAATCTTCTAGATAAAGAGGGAGATCAAGTCAAAATGATCTGAGCCTTTAATTAGGAGTTAATCTAGGCTTGAGGATCATTTGGAAAA
The DNA here is from genome assembly GCA_000404065.3 of Pinus taeda. Lineage (NCBI taxonomy): Eukaryota > Viridiplantae > Streptophyta > Pinopsida > Pinales > Pinaceae > Pinus > Pinus taeda. The sequence goes on from APFE031285118.1 coordinate 212,975, forward strand.
TACACCCACAGATCAAGAGATTAAATTTTTGAAGTGAGAAGTTCTCAGGAGGAAATTATGATCGAATAGATCCTGTGCAGTAGAGGGCAAGGACAGTGATCCGGAGGAAGATTTCCAGATCCAAAGAGGCAGTAGCAAGAGGCTGAGTTATTCCTAGTAGGGAACTCGCGAGGGCAAGAACTCGCGAGTGCAAGAACATGTGAGTGCAAGAATTCACGAGTGTAGGAACGCAAGTGCAGGAACATGTGAGTGCAGTAACTCGCAAGTGCAGGAATGCGCGAGTACAGGAGCACGCGAGTGCAGGAACGTGAGTGCAGGAATGTGAGTGCAAGTACACGCAAGTGTCGCAATGCGAGTGCAGGCAACACGAGTGTCCAGGTTGGTTAGGGAATATCTCTACCAGATTTTCTTGTTGTTTGAATTGCCAGTTGGGCATCCATAGATGTACTCAGAACTCACTGCTGCATAATAAAATAAAACCTTCACTGTTGCACCGATTTTCCCACATTGGGCTTTTTCGGGGACATTTGTCCAAAAATAACGGTGTCCTATGTGTTTGTATTTCCTTGCTCAGTTTCTATGTTTCAAAATCATATTTAATTTGGTGTAGGTTGCTTCAGTAATTTACTTCAATGTTTCATGAAGAAATCTGAAATAAGTTTGTAATGTAATTCACGATCTAGGCACAGTAGATTCAGAGGGTCAGCACAGAGACTGGCATTATTCAAGCTCCAGCATTCACATGGTATTAGAGTTGTTGATGTGAAACAAGGAAGCGCAGATCTAGCACTGAATCAAGGGCCAACTTGCTACAGCAAGCAGTAGTTCGAATCCCCTGAGGGATTGCGCAGTTCTAGCCAGGAGGGTTGTATTTTCGTGGGTGTCTCTCTCTGAGTGAGCTGACAGAGAGGTAAGACTGCCAGATTGTAAACTTGCCAAGGCAGAGGGAGCTACGCAAAGCCAGCCAAAGCTAGAGGGACACAGTTTCTGCAAGCTGAGTGTTGGGCAGAAAAGTCGTCAAAAGGAAGAAGCAGATCGCATAGTGAGGGAATACTTCCTCAGTGATTTCTTGTTGAGGAAATCAGTATTTTTCATTTGCTGAGCAGTAGAGGAGCAACAGCTTACCGGCTCTATTAGGGAGTGCGTAACTCAACCTAGGAGCTACGCAGTAGGGAGAAAGAGGAGGCAATTCGACATTTGCAGAGATGGCCACGGATAGGCAGGATCTATGGAAGAGCGGCAAATTAGATCCAGCTGCTGCAGATTTCTAACATAGATCAGTATCCCTACTATGGGAGCCCAACAAAATCAGTAGCAAGAGGATCATAGTGTCAACAGACGCAACTAGTCATTTAAATGACAGTTGCATAGCTAGTTGCAGTCAATTTCCAGGAGACAGTTGCAAAACTAGTTGGTGACATAGGCAATATGAATTGCCCAGTTGCAGTATGCAGGTGTAGTTCCAACTAGGAGATTCCCAGTGCAGAAGCACTATGCAAGTTGCTAGGAGGGAGCAAAGAGATTTCCCACAGGGAGATAGAGACCTAAGGGAAGTCTAGTTTCAGAGGGAGCAGCCCTATGGAAGCTAGTACTTTCGGATCTAAGGATATCAGACTCATTATTCCAAGAGTTGGAGTAGCAATGCAAAAGCATCAACAGAGCAGTAGCAACCACAATATGAGCATATCATATTTTGCCATGATTTCCCATGTACCTCCAGGGGAGAGGTGGGGTGATCTAGTATTGTAGTTCAATAAAGCTACAGATGGGTAGACCGTAGGATCGTTGACGAGCCCACCTTCTGGATCATCACCTTCCTACGAGAGCCCATGATTAGGAGTAGCAGGATGGTAGAGTTTTCAGTGGGTGCCATGGAGTGTTGATTCAACAAATGCAGTGGTTAGTAGCGCTAGAATGTAAGCAGTGCAGAGAAGAGAAGCAGCAGTGCAAGGAGGCACAGTGCAAAGCTTCAGTAGCGTAGTGGCTTCAGAAGACAACGTGGGACTAGCAGCAATCAGGCTTTCAACATCGAGGTGTATCCACGGGATACTTATCCAGTTTTGGGTGTTTTCAGTTGCTTCTCTCAGCAACTGAGCTGTAGTACAGATGCAGTGTTAGCAGTGACAGTGCTAGCAACATAGCAAATGGAACATTTGAGGGGGAGTTGTAGCACAGATGTAGCATTAGGAGTGGCAATGTTAAAGGCAGCAGTACAGTAGCAGCAGCAGCGTAGTAGTTGGTGGACAACATGTTCGACATCAGCAGCGCAGAGGACGATGCTTCAGAGTCAGAGCAGTGTGTAGTAGTAGTATATTGCTAGATTTGGGGTAGTGTCGGATGTGCTCTGTTGGAATTTCTAGGTCTATCTGTTAGAAACCCTTCATGTACTTTCTGATTTATTTCTTCCTACTTGTTCTCTTAATTAACAAGTTATTTACCATGTAAATACTGAAAATAAATACAAGTACATGCTCAACACATACAGATCATCAACTAAAGGAAAAACAAGCACACAAGTGACACCGTTATTTTTGGACTAATGTCCCCGGAAAAACCCAATGCAAGAAAACCAGTGCAGCTATCTGAGGGTTTTATTATTAAATAGTTTCAGAATACAATTTGGGTGCCAGAAATGTCTCACCCAACAGAGAATGCCCTTGGCAGTAGTACCTCTCAGACGAAGACAGATATTCCGACTAAAAACCCCGGATGTACAATCCCACAGCTCTCAACTCCAATCTGCCCCACGAAATCTCCCAGCGTCAGCCTCTAGGGTCTGCGTTAGCCTCTCTGGCCTAGCGTCACCCCAACTAGCCCTGCGCCAACCTCTAGAGCCTTTGCGTCAACCACGCTGCCTCTCTCTAGCACTGCGCAGCTCCTAGCTGCGTCTGCATGGCCTCTAGCTAGCTCTGCATCAACCCTCTCTTGGCTTCCGCGCTAATGCTCCTGGTGCCCTCTCTGCTTCTGTATTCACTACCCCTCAGCTGCAACTATGATCACTCCTTTGATTTCCTCAGCAAACCCTGCCCCAGAAAATTGAATTCTTGATCAACTCAATGTGTTCTCCAAGTGACCCTCAAGCATCCTTTTATACTTTTCTCGTTGACAATTCAACGGCCGATATTAAATTCCTAATCAATGGCTAAGATTTGATTTGGCTTGATCCATGACTTTTGGACCATTCTAACTCAGTTTTATATTAATTCATATTAATATTTTATTTTCCCTAAGTTTAGACTTAGGGACTCCATTAAAAATATTAATTATTTTAATATCTCCCAAACTTGTTAGATTCTGCCCAAACCATTTTTGGGTATTGGAGATCTCATGTGCTTTAGCCTCTCCACCAATTTTCATGGCTAGAGCACATCCGATGCTACCCCAAATCAACATGCTATAAGCCTCAAATTTTGGAGGGAGGCTTGGGCATATGCATTCCAAAGAACCAAGAAACCGTTTTGGGAAATTCCACCCAGAGACGATTATATTAAAATAATTAATATTTTTAAAGGAGTTCCTAAGTCTAAACTTAGGAAAATTGAAATATTAATGGGTATTAATCTAATCGTGGGTGAATCTTCTAGATAAAGACATAGATCAAGTCAAAATGATATGAGCCTTTAATTAGGAGTTAATCTAGGCCGTTGGTTGTCCAACGGGAAGATATAAGAAGGGGCTTGAAGGTCATTTGGAAAATACACTGACAGATCAAGAGATTAAATTTCTAAAGTGAGAAGTTCTCAGGAGGAAATTATGATCGAATAAATCCTTTGCAGTAGAGGGGCAAGGAGAGTGATCCGAAGGAAGATTTCCAAATCCGGAGAGGTAATATCAAGAGGCTGAGTTATTCCTAGTGCAACAACTCATGAATGCAGGAACGTGCGAGTACAGGAACGCGCTAGTGCAGGAACATGTGAGTGCAAGAACGCGTGAGCAAGAACGTGCGAGTGCAGAAACTCACAAGTGCAGGAATGCGCGAGTGCAAGAAGAGATTAAATTTCTGAAGTGAGAAGTTCTCAGGAGGAAATTATGATCAAATAGATCCTTTGCAGTAGAGGGGCAAGGACAATGATCCGGAGGAAGATTTCCAAATCCGAAGAGGCAATATCAAGAGGCTGAGTTATTCCTAGTGCAGGAACTCACGAGTGGAGCGTGCAAGTACAAGAACGCGCGAGTGAAGGAATGCATTAGCAAGAACGTGTGAGTACAGAAACTCACAAGTGCAGGAACGCGCAAGCGCAGGAACACAGGAGTGCAAGAACTCGCGAGTGTAGCAACGCGAGTACAGGAACGCGCAAGTGCAAGAACGCGAGTGCAGGCAAAACAAGTGTCGGGTTGCTTAGGGAATATCTCTATCAGATTTTCTTCTTGTTTGGATTGCCAGTTAGGCATCCATAGATGTACTCAGGTTTCACTGCTGCATAATAAAATAAAACCCTCCCTGCTGCACCAGTTTTTTCACATTGGGTTTTTCTGGGGACATTTGTCCAAAAATAACGGTGTCCTATGTGTTTGTATTTCCTTGCTTAGTTTCTATGTTTCAAAATCATATTTAATTTGGTGTAGGCTGCTTAAGTAATTTACTTCAATGTTTCAAATAGAAATCTGAAATAACTGTGTAATGTAATTTACGATCTAGGTGAAGTAGATTCAGTTGGTTGTAGTAGGATTCCTGAGATTTTTAGATCGAGGAATTTCACACACTAGTTCTTGTAAAGATGGGCAAGGAATCTGGATTCTTCTTGTATATTTGAACAAAGCTAAAGACTTCAGTACAAGGGACTACATACATGGTGTGAATACATTCAGTAAGATAGAAATGGCATATACTTAGACTAGTGGAAAGAAAGGGAATTCTTTTTGTTGAGATCTTAATGCACATTACAAATGTCAAAGTAAACGTTGTTTACATCTGTAACATTTTGAATGTTGACCTTAGAACTATTGGTACATAAAACATATTGACTTCATCCCTCTGTCCTAAAGCTGCAAATTTTGACAGGGCTATCAATGTGTTGTCTGAGATAAGGATCAAACAATTTGTTTTAACATCAAGTGATTGAAGTTTGAGCTGAATCTCTTGCATCTGTGTGGTTTAGCATGATTTTTCTGAAGTAGCTTTGGGATATTCTAGTCATTATATAGTAGATCTGAAACCGTACTACAAGTAATTGTGAGCAGATTATTGAAGAAGGACAACTATGGCAGTTCAGCCTGTTGAAACAACAGACCCCTGTATTTAAGTTCAACTATGTAAATAGGGCCAGCAAAACACACCAAACAGTATGGCATCACTTGTGAGTCGTTCCCAAATCTGGAATGATAAAACAGATTGCACTGGCATTTGAAGCTTTACAGACCTGAGTATGGAGGAAAGAGTTTCGAGGGCAGACATTAAATATGACTTGAGCCCTGGGCAGACTTATTGATGAAGCCTTAAATTATAAGAATGGCCCACTTAAGGTAAATACACACGCAAAATTTTCACAGAGCCAACCTATTCCAATGTCTTGGAGTTAACTTTTTTAATGATTTGTCCACCATCTTTAAAGAGCTGTTGAAATGAGGGATTTTCTACAGAAGGGTTTGATTGCACATTGGAACCCACATGCATACCCATATGTTGGGGGGATAAATTTACAAAGGAACCCTTCCTTTGTACTTGTATGATTACTTAGCGCTAAAGCATGTACTTTGGAGTACACTTGTGCACATTTGAGGGGGATTAGGGGCTGGTGAATGACAGCTTTAAAGATTGTACATGGTTGAGAGAGCCTGCTGCACCACAAGCCACTTATCCCCATTAATTTTGGAGAAGGCTCACCTTTTGAGGGCTTCGTGCTCCAAGATTTTGTACATTTGGCATTAAAAACTCCATTCTGAATTGTTTTAGAAAATATAATTTTTGAAGATGGCCTTTTGCCCCTCAATAAGCTAATTTAGGGGATTTTAGCTTAGAAAATATTATTTTAGTACAATAATGAGTTGATGTTCCCTGTTATAAATAGAGAGATATCTCAACTCATGTTCTTATGGAGTTTTGGGGAGAAACCCCATAGGTTCTCTGAAACCTTATGCAGTTTGTCTCTTGTAAATTGGCTATGGATATTTCAGGTTGAGGGAAATTTGTTGGGAAGGATATGTTGATTGGATGGATCTCTGTCTTGGATGATTATTGGTGATTCTTTGATGATACATGCCAATGTATAGTAAGTATCTTCTTCCATCTTGTTGTTGTTGAATAATCGGGGTTTAATGAAATCCTCACCAAAATTTTACTAACATTTTATCACTCTGTTGAAGGTGTTGGGCCCGCCAACATGTCAAGGGGATCTCCCCGACAAGAAGTCCCAATTAGACCTCAGAGCATTTGGTGTAGGAGTCCCAGCAGTGGGTCGTAAGGTAATGCCTTGACCGCGATGTCACACAGATGCAGGTAAGATAACTCTTGTTAGTAGCAAGGGTGTGACTGATGCAGTGAGTCAAGGAAGGTGTATGGGAGGTTCTAACACTTCGAAGCGAGAAGAAGGTGAAGGTGAGTTCCAGATTGAAAGGGATTAGTCCCAACTCCGCTAAGAACACACAACACAAAAGGACATGCACAGCTTCCGGTGGAGCAGTCCACTCGGATGCGGCAGTCACATCACACAAGGAAAGATAACATGTACAACACTCACGAATCAGTTCGAGACGAGTGCTACGGTCATTATAGCCAAGGTTCATGTAAAAGGTATGTCTGGTGTGCGGCAAAGCAGTCGACACAGACGGTGCCAGCATTAACAACATATACAACACATTAACAACAAGATTCATATATTGCATGTGAATTAGTTCATACACAAATATGTAAGTTAAACAACATATATCATTAAGGCAACCGAAGTAGTCCAACTACAATAACAACCTATGCATGAAAATGTGTTGGCTCTTATTATATAAAGAAGTGTAAGTCACAATCATACAATACACGATGTAAACTTGCTAGCCCCTACAGTGGAACATTACAGCCACATCCGCCTGCTCCTCCAAAGAGATGTACTAGCTCCGTGCAGTGGAGAAGCCAAGGCACGTTACAATACTGTCAAAGCTTTCTTCAAGGTAGTCGTAATAGAAGCTTGCCTGACCAAAAGCCTATACAATGATTTATGAGGGACTATTTATAGCAAAGGGTGGGGTGACCTTGACATTCCCCTTTGTGACCATTCAACTACCCTCATGACTCTTCACATACTCTATGACTGTTACATCCAGTATTGAGACTCGACTTTCCCTTGACATGACTCAACATTACAATGCACATGTACCCATGTGAACAATGGCTTGAACAAGCCAAACTAGACAACATTCGGACTTAGCCAACCATAGAAGTCCAACTGCTCGACATCCTCATGTTGATCAATAGTGGCATATTGATGCCAAGATTGGTAGTCCTTGATAGTGTCTGTGTGTTCTGCTATGACATTCGTCTGAAACCTGAACCTTGCCTCCATAGAATCTAGGTACACTACTCTGCTCCTCTGTTCTGCTATGACATTCGTCTGAAACCTGAACCTTGCCTCCATAGAATCTAGGTACACTACTCTGCTCCTCTGTCCAACTCGTCTGAGAGCATGCCCATCATTGTCTTCAATGTGGCCGAACCAGCAAAGTACTTGCGCGTGATGTCTGCACTGATATGCAAGTCTAGGCTGGTGGCGGTGCGCATCAACTCGTTGAAGTACGAGTCAAGCTCTTGTCGGACCTGCTTCTTTGTCTTTGTCTTCGTCTAGGTGAGAGTCCCAAGTGATGGGATCGCATGGGTGTGCACTATAACATCCATGCTCTTGAATACTCGTGCATGGGAAGCCTGTATGCTACTGATGAGTTGCAGTAGGTCTTCATAGTTTTGGATTTGACTCCGATACGTGGTTGCAGCTCGACCGCATTGGCCTTCATCATCTTTGGCAAGTGAAACGGAGCTCCCTTGTACTTCATCGTTCATGCTTGCATGTTGTCAACAGTAGCATGTATAATTTTCAATATGCGTGCTCTTCGCGCACATCGCTACTGCCATCCGTGGAGATGGACGACTGCTTGGTGCACGGTGCCAAACTTGGAGTACAATTCACGCATAACTGTATCCAGAGACAATACTTCATCTAGTATTGCCTTCTTCAGTTCGGCTCGAGCGAACATTGCCACCAAGTCTCCTCCTTGCTTGGCCACCTGTAGTTCCTTCGCCATTCGCTCATTCTCAGCTATGAGGAAACGAACATGAGCTAGTGGCTTCGGAATACACTCTAGTTGCATCAGCCAAAGCTGATGGATGGTTATGCACATCAGTCATGATCACTTGTTCTTCAACTTGCGCAGGGGATGTTTGGTCCTCCGGAGTCGGTACTCTCTTAGACTGCACAAATCTATGATATGATTCGTCAAAGGAGATGTTGTGCATCTCTTCTTCCGGCTGACCACCAAAGATCTCAGTGCCCCCTTGGTCATTTGAGACTTGCTCATCATCAAGATGCAATGAAGTGAGCGAGTCGACCTCTTTGTAGTGAGGCATGATGTTGGTATCATGTTCCAACTCCTACTGCTCCATGTCTGCATCCAACTGTTCAAGAGCCTGTTCTATCTCATGAGTAAAGTCTTGCCCCTGCGATGGTTCACCCTGTTTGCTTGATGCTAGCTATTCAGATGAATCAATACTTGTACGGGCGCTACTTCGTCTGTCTGCACGTGATGCACCCCCTGCTGAATCTGTTGTTGCTGCGCTTCCTTCTCCTATTGGCGCAGCTCTTGTTCTTTCCGCAGTTGCTCCCTCAGCTCATGCAACTCCTCCTCTACTTCTTCCATTCTCTTCTTATCCCTCTGCCTTCGCACGATTCGCTTGTCGCGTCGCTACCTCTTTGCCTAAATAGCCATAGCAGCTTGTTCCACAAGTGGATCTGCTCGAAACTTGCAGCTTTGCTTTTCCTCCATGCGGTCGACAATCTTCCTCTTCCCTTTGTCGCACACAGGTATGCTTAGCTTTGCTGCCTCTGCTGTTGTTGCTACTGTTGGTGTTCTCCGTGATGCTACTTCATGCTACTTTGCTAACCACTCAATGACGAAGTCGGCCTGTTCATTAGGTCCGAAGGAATTGTAGCAACACCTCCAAGAGTGTTATTCGGCCCAATGAAATGGCCCATGGATCCAGTTGAATTGAACTCTCATGCACTGATCCTTCACAATGCAATGTGGGTCATATGGGTTGAAGCTTTGGAGGTCGAACAGCTACTTCTTCATCTGTTTTGTTCGACATCCGCTTTCTTGATACTCCGGATCTCATATAACCAAATCCGCAACAGAAGAGTGGGCCAAGGCACCTTCTTCTTCCGCTATAGTCTAGATGTCAATCTTGTTGAGATATTGTACGTGCATGACTAGTACATCCAAGGCAAACTTTGGCAGAACATGCGGAGGCTTCTCCGCACTGAACATTCGGATGAAAGTGTCGGACAGTGAGGCATACCAATCTGCAATGCCTAACAATGCCTCCATTGCTTCCTTTGACATGCAGGGTGGATCGTGTTCAAATATCAACCAGTACACTAGGGTGACAAAATGGTCGGACAACCATATGATTACTTCCCTGAAGATGCATTCGGACAACAACTTGAAATATGTATTCACAACAGTCTCCGTCAGTGACCACGCCCACTCCAGGCCCGGGAACTCATGTAACGCACAGACTGCATCTAGAATGTAAGCGGACATATAAATCTTTGCATGCATACCCTCAGGTGATTGTCGAGCCTTCGTAACTTGTTCCTTCAACTAGTGAACTAGTATGCCGAACCAGTTGCATGGTCTTCCTTCTCTAGCCAGTTGGTCCAATGCGATCACCCAACTCTGAGGGAAAGGTTTTAGTGCTTGCTTGGCCACTCAATCGACATGCGAATATGAGCAAGTATTGGTATGCCTTCCTCAATATCTTTGTCTTGTAGATCTGGTTCGATGTCATCTCGAAACAAGTTGGCTCCTTTACCCAATCCTTCAGAATGTCTCTGGAGTTACCTCTGTTGCTGGGTAAGCTGAATGGAGGACTCATGATAGTCGCGGGCTCTGACATCTGATACATCTCATCATAATCTCGTTCCCAGAAAGTTGTAAGCTTCTTCTCACTGACGCTGCTCAAGGTCATCGTCTCGGGGTCAGTGTGAGAGACGATCCAGCGAATCATGTCCGCGCATGGGAATACGAGGTATCTGCATGCAATCTAATACAAGTCAGACTTGTGAATATTCACGTACACCTGACGATCTTTGATGTCTTCCCCAAAAGTGCCTATGAATGCCTCATTAACCTCTTGCCACTTTAGTTTGATGCCCTTGTCTAAATACAACTTTGTATCTTCATAGATTGGCAGACCAGAAGAAACCTGTTCAACTGTTGCTTCAGCAGTAATACCATCAGTGTCCTGAGATCCTGTTCTCTTGGAAGCCATTGAGACAAATGAACACCTGAAAGATATGGAAACAGGTAGCATGCATGGCAAGAAATATGTCAGTGGAAACAAAGCAAATCCGAGAAAGGACACAACACATCCTTGGGAAACTGATGAGCAAAATTGCGCAAATTTTACTGGGAGGTTGGGTGACTGGCAGCCAGAACTGTGCAAAAGGCAGTCTGGGCTATCTGGGAGGCAGGACTGGCTACTAGATCAGCAAAATGCACAATCCGGTCAGGCAGTTGGCTGCTGGGATTGCGCAATGCCCAATTCCAGCTGGGAAGGACTGCTGGCCCAGGGACAAATTTGCGCAATTTCTTAGGCCAAGCAGCCATTGTCCTCCAGAAATGCGCAAAACAGTCCTAGAGGCCAATGCTGGGCAAGAATGCGCATTTCTGGAGAGGAAGGTGAGCCTTCCATCCCCAAATTGCGCAATGCAGCCTTGGTGAAGTCAGAGCCCAAGCCAAAGTTGGCCCAACTCGTCGACGGGCAACTGAAAGCAAATAAGATAGTGTTAAGTTTAGGTATGTTCTATGCTAGAGCAATTTATTTAAATTTTCACAATTTGCAATCACATCAGCATTAAGATAAACTGCAGATAGAACATAAATATAAAACACAAAAGACAAGCCAAGACAAGAGGACACAAGATGTGGCGCGAGCCAGGGACAAACCCCACAATGTGTGGGGAAACCCTTTGATCAAATCTTCTTTTATCTTCAAATTTCAGCAGAGAAAGGGAGAGAGAGTACATTTACAACAGAAGTCAACACTTTGACTTGTCTAGATCAGAGCATAGATTATCTCCTATAACGATGAGATCAGTTGAAGACATTCTACTTCAACTGATCCTCCAAGGTGACTCCTTCACCTATCATCATCCTGCATCAGGTTCTCAAGCTACACCACTGCATACTGCATCATGCTACACTATGCTGCCCATGTCCATGATCTTATCCATCATCATGCTACTGCCCCTGCTAATGTACCATTGTCCTGTCATGCACATGATCTTATAGAGCTGCCCATCATGTTGCTGCCTCTGCCTTTTCATTGCTTCATCATGTTGCAACAATTTGTTTCTTTTGATATCAGCCTTCGTTGCTTGCTATGGCTTGCAGCCTAGCAAAGTAGCTAGGATATAGATCATATTCAGCAAATTTCTTAAACTGTCCTTCTTTCTACGTTAACAGATCTCGATGTGTTAACAGTTTTCTATGACAACGTATAGGGTTTCTCCTTGAACCAGTGTGTATAGACCCTTTATGTCCTGTGTTTGCTACAACATGTTCCTTACTACGTGTTCCTTACATCGCTGCCTTGACTACGTTCATTATGCTGAGTTCCTTATACTATATAGATGAACGTGGTTCCATATTCACGTGGCTTCATATGGCTATGTATATATATGAATGTATTCCTTCATAACTGCATTGAACTTGGCTTCATACGACTGCGTATATATTTATGAATGTATTCCTTCATAACTGCGTTGAGATTGTTGTGCGTGTTATATATATACGCCATGACTGCGTGTAGAGCATAGGGTTTCCAGTGTATAAGGTAATGTGTTGTATAGCCTGTATGGTTTGATCATCATACCACATCCCGCATGAACTGCTTATATGAACCATCCAGCGTATAGAGTAGTATGTCCACCGTATCACCAGAGAGCGTATAGAATTTATATGATTTTCTGTGTATCCACCTGACAGCCCAGCGCTGACTTCCCAGTGTATGTCTGCCTGTGTGTTCATAACAGCGTATAATGCCGCTGCGTTTACCACAATGCCAATGCCTTGCGTTCACCATGACTGCGTATCACCTGCGTTCACCACAATATAATAATTGCGTTTCACTATAATGCTATGGCTGTCACCATAACAGCGTTTCACTATAATGCTACGGCTACCCAGATTAATGCTACTGCAGTTAGGGCATCATAGCAAGTACTCTTAGCGTTTTCTCCTTCTCCAAAAACCCAGAAGTGGAGAGGAGATCACCTAAAGAGTGTGTCTAAATGACATCAAATCCTCTTATATTTATACTAAAGTGGGGATGATGAATAGACACGTCGATTGGGCTTCTAGAGCCTACAAAATAGTTGGTCGGCTTGATAATAATTTCATAAACAAAATAAATTCATATCTCCATAAATGCTTATCGGAATCAGATGATCTTTGGATCAATCCTACACCTCTCGAAGAGAGGGATCCAATAAAAATATCAGTTGCCATAAATAAGCTGACCCACATGGAGTTTGGCCTTAGTTGCCAATTTAACACTCCCTCTCAACTAGGGAGAACTCCATCCGTTGATCCATAAGTCCGACTGTACTATCTCTGCCATCAGTGCCCTGCACTGTTCTACCAAACTCTGCTCAACTCTGTTGGCTCTGCTCAACTCTGTTGGCTTTGCTCTACTCTGCTCAGCTCTGCTGGCTCTGCTAGCTCTGCTCTGCTTTGCTCAGCTCTACTCGCTCTATTCTGCTCTGCTCAACTCTGCTTGCTCTGCTAGCTCTGCTGGCTCTGCTAGCTCTGCTCTGCTCAGTTCTGCTGAACTATGAAGAAGAAGAATTGATCGAGAATGTCTCATACCATTCTCCACTGACCCAAAGTCAGTCTCAAAGTGCATACCACTGGTCCCAGACCAATCTTAACCGACCCAAAGTTAGCGTCATAGTAGGTACCACTCCTACTACTGGTCCCAGACCAGTCTTAGCGGACCCGAAGTCAACGTCATAGTATGTACCACTCTCACTGGTCCCAGACCAGTACTGCACTGACACGAAGTCAGTCTCGGATTATGTACCACTGATCCCAGATCAATCTCAGCCGACCCGAAGTCAACGTCATAGTATGTACAACTCCTACCACTGGTCCCAGACCAGTATCGCAGGCTCAGAGAGTGTACTACTGGTCCCAAACCAGTCTCAACCGACCCGAAGTCAGTGTCATAGTATGTACCACTCCCACTGGTCCTAGACCAGTCCTGCACTAACACGAAGTCAGTCTCGGAGTATGTACCACTGATCCCAGATCAGTGTCAGCCGACCCGAAGTCAGCGTCATAGTATGTACAACTCCTACCACTGGTCCTAGACCAGTATCGTTGATCCTAGATCAATGGAGGTCATCCTAGCGTAGGGAGTACGGTAGATACAACGATGCGTCCATCGACACTACTATGGTCCCTAACTTCATTTCCCTGCTCATTGATCAGATGAGAGGTACTTCCCATGAGTCCCAAACTGCATGGGTAGGATGCCTTGACAGGAGAACTTAATCAATCCAGGCCTCACAGGAGAACTAATCATCCTGCTACACAAGAGAGCGAATCATCTTGTCCCACAAGAGAGCGAATCATCTTGTTCCAGTGCGCACCACCAGGGGAGGGTGACTCACCCTGTGGTCGTATGTTGCTTGCAGTAGAACTGCAAGCCCCCCAGAGCTCCCAGAGCTCAATGTATGCAACATGCAGGACCCTTTTACAAATATTAGCTGCCATAAATAAGCTGACCCACATGGAGTTTGGCCTTAGTTGTCAATTTAACACTCCCTCTCAACTAGGGAGAACTCCATCCGTTGATCCATAAGTCCGACTATACTATCTCTGCCATCAGTGCCCTGCACTGTTCTGCCCAACTCTGCTCAGCTCTGTTGGCTCTGCTCTACTCTGCTCAGCTCTGTTGGCTTTGCTCTGCTCTGCTCAGCTCTGCTGGCTCTGCTAGCTCTACTGGCTCTGCTAGCTCTGCTCTGCTTTGCTCAGCTCTGCTGGCTCTACTCAACTCTGCTTGCTCTGCTAGCTCTGCTCTGCTCAGCTCTGCTAGCTTTGCTAGCTCTGTTCTGCTCAGCTCTGGTGAACTATGAAGAAGAAGAATTGAACGAGAATACCATTCTACACTGACCCGAAGTCAGTCTCAGAGTGCATACCACTGGTCCCAGACCAGTCTCAACCGACCCAAAGTCAGCGTCATAGTAGGTACCACTCCTACTACTGGTCCCAGACCAATATCGCAGTCTTAGAGAGTGTACCACTGGTCCCAAACCAGTCTCAGCGGACCCGAAGTCAGCGTCATAGTATGTACCACTCTCACTGGTCCCAAACCAGTACTGCACTGACACAAAGTCAGTCTCGGAGTATGGACCACTGATCCCAAATCAGTCTCAGCCGACCCGAAGTCAGCATCATAGTATGTACAACTGCTACCACTGGTCCCAGACCAGTATCGCAGGCTCAGAGAGTGTACTACTAGTCCCAGACTAGTCTCAACTGACCCGAAGTCAGTGTCATAGTATGTACCACTCTCACTGGTCCTAGACCAGTCCTGCACTGACACGAAGTCAGTCTCGGAGTACGTACCACTGATCCCAGATCAGTCTCAGCCGACCCGAAGTCAGCGTCATAGTATGTACAACTCCTACCACTAGTCCCAGACCAGTATTGTTGATCCCAGATCAATGGGGGTCATCCTAGCATAGGGAGTACGGTAGATACAACGATGCGTCCATCGGTACTACTATGGTCCCTAACTTCATTTCCCTGCTCATTGATCAGATGAGAGGTACTTCCCATGAGTCCTAAACGGCATGGATAGGATGCCTCGACAGGAGAACTTAATCAATCCTGTCCTCACAGGAGAACACATCAATCATGCTACAATCGCCATGGAGAACACATCAATCCAGGCTGCCATGGAGAACACATCAATCCAGGCCTCACAGGAGAACTAATCATCCTTCTACATAAGAGAGCGAATCATCTTGTCCCACAAGAGAGCGAATCATCTTGTTCCAGTGCGCACCACCAGGGGAGGGTGAGTCACCCTATGGTCGTATGTTGCTCCAGTAGAACTACAAGCCCCCCAAAGCTCCCAGAGCTCAATGTATGCAACATGCAGGACCCTTTTACAAAGGTCTCTCGACGACTCCAAGTCGTTCGGGAAAATCACAAATTTGATCTTTCCTCGGGGCTCTGTCCTGTACATCATCTCAATGCGATGGAGCCTCCTTGATCATCGACTTACCATATCCCAGATAAGGCAGTGTTTGATGTCTATCTGCTGGAGCAATTGTCAAATACGGGATTCCTCAATAATCGAATCCCACCTCTAGTTGTCACAGAGAATCACAGTCGTATTCATCATGTGTACAAATAGCTTACTCAAGAGCTTCAGCAACCAGACTGCCTCACGGAAGGCCAATGTATTCTGCCTTGGTGGTGCTCAGAGTCACCGACTTCTGCTTCCTGCTTATCCAGGATATCGAGGCAGATTCCAAAGAGAAACAGCACTGAGAAGTGCTCTAGTGATCCTCCATACTGCTTGCCCACTTATCATTCGAATAATCATGTGGTTTCATATTTCTGGCGGTGTATCTTAATTCATGAGAGATTGTGCCCTGAAGATATCTCAGAAGATTCTTGGCACCAATCCAGTGAGGCTCTCAACCAAATATGAGCTCACCATGCTAACTGCAACACAGATGTCCGAACGGAGGTTCTCCAAGAACATCAACGCGAATGCGTTTATGAACCTCATAGGCATTTCCCAAATCAGGTCCGACATCACTACCATATAACTTCTGAAAGTTAAGATCCTTGAGGTAGTCACAGGCTTGCAGCTTATCTTTCCACATTCAGAATCCAACTCCCTCTATCTCCTATAAAAGAGAGGGTCTACACCTGTCAGACATAGGCGCTGGTACGAGAGGTTTATCATCCCAACTTTTGAGTAATGGTTTGGATCGTTTTCACTCCTAGTGAGTCTCAGCTGCATTAGACAACTATCAATCCTCTCATACTACGCCCGAGGTGTTTTGCTTCAAGCCATAGAGGGCTTTCTTCCACCTGTATACATGAGATTCCCGATCATGAGTCTTAAACTCCTCAAGTTTTCCAAGCCTGTGGACCTGCTGCATGAGGGGAATGGTCCCCTTATAATATTTTCCTTTCGTATATTTCAGACATGTACCTTCATGCTCCTTTGAATTCAGGCATCCAAGTCACCATCTGACTCACAGACCTCTAGTGCTGAGTCAAAGGACATGGTCCCCAGTGGACTTCCTGCAACTTGATACAATCCTAAACTCAAAACATCTTTGCAAGATCTATTTTCAAACACATACCTTTCCATCAATAAGTGCCATCCTGTAACCTTTGACTTCCATTTCTGAGATGGACATCGGGTTCTTCTTGCGATCAGGTACATAAAAGAGATTCTAGGGTTCCTTGCTTTCGTGGAAGAGTCGGCCATTTCCTTGATGACTTGCATTACCAGTCATTCCTTTGATCATTGAAGATGTCCCAGGAATGATTGTTATCTTCATCAAGGGATGTGTCTCTGCCATGTACAACGGCCGAACTTATTTCAACAAGGCATCCGCCTTTCCTTCCACCCTTAGATCCGAACTTCCCAATGAAGTGATCATTAGATGGGCCATCAGAAACTTCCGCTACGCCATTCTGATAACATTCTCTGGTTCGACGTCACCCTAGGTGAATTATGAGAAACCCATTGATCCTTTTGTCTTGTCCCAACTGTCTTCGGTGATTGCTCTTTCACTCTTGCTTGGGCATTGTCTTCACCTCAGCTCTGATACCATGTTAAGTTTCGGTATGTTCTATGCTAGAGCAATTTATTTAAATTTTCACAATTTGCAATCACATCAGCATTAAGATAAACTGCAGATAGAACATAAATATAAAACACAGAAGACAAGCCAAGACAAGAGGACACAAGATGTGGCGCGAGCCAGGGACAAACCCCACAATGTGTGGGGAAACCCTTTGATCAAATCTTCTTTTATCTTCAAATTTCAGCAAAGAAAGAGAGAGAGAGTACATTTACAACAGAAGTCAACACTTTGACTTGTCTAGATCAGAGCATAGATTATCTCCTATAACGATGAGATCAGTTGAAGACATTCTGCTTCACCTATCATCATCCTGCATCAGGTTCTCAAGCTGCACCACTGCATACTGCATCATGCTGCACTATGCTGCCCATGTCCATGATCTTATCCATCATCACGCTACTGCCCCTGCTAATGTATCATTGTCCTGTCATGCACATGATCTCATAGTGCTGCCCATCATGTTGCTGCCTTTGCCTTCTCATTGCTTCATCATGCTGCAACAATTTGTTTCTTTTGATATCAGCCTTCGCTGCTTGATATGGCTTGCAGCCTAGCAAAGTAGCTAGGCTATACATCCTATTCAACAAATTTCTTAAACTGTCCTTCTTTCTGCATTAACAGATCTCGATGTGTTAACAGTTTTCTATGACAACGTTGACAACGTATAGGGTTTCTCCTTGAACCAGTGTGTATAGACCCTTTATGTCCTGTGTTTGCTACAACATGTTCCTTACTGCGTGTTCCTTACATAGCTGCCTTGACTACGTTCATTACGCTGAGTTCCTTATACTATATAGATGAATGTGGTTCCATATTCACGTGGCTTCATATGGCTATGTATATATATGAACGCATTCCTTCATAACTGCATTAAACTTGGCTTCATATGACTGCGTATATATTTATGAACGTATTCCTTCATAACTGCGTTGAGATCGCTATGCATGGTATATATATACGCCATGACTGCGTGTAGAGCATAGGGTTTCCAGTGTATAAGGTAATGCGTTGTATAGCCTGTATGGTCTGATCATCATACCATATCTCGCGTGAACTGCTTATATGAACCATCCAGCATATAGAGTAGTATGTCCACCATATCACCAGACAGCGTATAGAATTTATATGATTTTCTGCATATCCACCTGACAGCCCAGCGTTGACTTCCCAGCATATGTCTGCCTGTGTGTTCATAACAGCGTATAATGCCGCTGCGTTTACCACAATGCCAATGCCTTGCGTTCACCATGACTGTGTATCACCTGCGTTCACCATGGTGCCACTGCGTTCACCACAATATAATAATTGTGTTTCACTATAATGCTACGGTTGTCACCATAACAGCGTTTCATTATAATGCTACGGTTGTCACCATAACAGCGTTTCACTATAATGCTACGGCTACCCAGATTAATGCTACTACAATTAGGGCATCATAGCAAGTACTCTTAGCGTTTTCTCCTTCTCCAAAAACCCAGACATGGAGAGGAGATCACCTAAAGAGTGTGTCTAAATGACATCAAATCCTCTTATATTTATACTAAAGTGAGGATGATGAATAGACACGTCGGTTGGGCTTCTAGAGCCTACAAAATAGTTGGTCGGCTTGATAATAATTTCATAAACAAAATAAATTCATATCTCCATAAATACTTATTGGAATCGAATGATCTTTGGATCAATCCTACCCCTCTCGAAGAGAGGGATCCAATAAAATTATCAACCGCCATAAATAAGCTGACCCACATGGAGTTTGGCCTTAGTTGCCAATTTAACAGATAGTGAATGCATGGCGACACTAAGTGATAGCAGAAGTGATTAACAGTGCATGCAAAGCATGAAAGAAAGATTCAACAAACAGATCAGCATGCATGTGGGTGAGGCAGTTCGCCAATTGGACGAACATCCGTGCAAAATAGTTCCCTGCATGCGACAACAATGAGATAGCAACGAAAACCAAAATAGATCTAGGACAAGCTAGAATACATGTAAATGACAGTAAGAATTCAAAGAAATCAGGCAAACAACACTCACACAAGAAAATACACAAAAAGCGATGGAAATGATGAAAAAGACAAGTTGAGGCCACTTACTCGTGAATAGTTGAATCGGATGGGTCGAAGAGCCCTGGACGTTCTGTGGGATGTCAGAGCTCCAAGATCGATGTGAATGAATGAGCTCTAATGCATCAAATAAATAAGTTTCGTCTCATCGCATGCCACAAATCTAGAAAAAAGCGACACTTGGAGGGAAACTTCTAAAACAACTTTGCATGTAACCCCCGACTGCTAAAAATAGCTCCCTGAATCATGGGATGCCTTTTGCATGTTGTCTCTTGCTATTCTGGGAAGACCAAGTCATACATGCATGCAAGTCAAGTTTCCTCAGTCCTGGGTGGAACTATTCAACCGGACTATCCATGCATGTAAGTGCTCAACTGCTTGGGAAAAATGTGCATTCCTAGCTGGGAGCTGGGCTGACTGCCCAGGCGGTTTGCGCAATTTCTGGCCAGAGCAGCTGACTGCTGCCCAAATTTGCGCAAATCCTAGGCTAAACAACCTGCTGCTGAGAAAATTTGCGCAAATCCTGCAAGGAGGGTTGGCTGGTAGGATTGTGCAATCCTGGAGCCCAGCAGGCTGTCAGATAGGATTGCGCAATTCATGGAGGGAAGGTTGATTTCCCTCCAGAAATGCGCAATTTTCAAGGGGAAGCTACTCAACCTACAATTGGACCAAGTCAGGGTGAGCAGCCTATGAGGGGAATGGATCAATTGTGATCGACAAGCTGCCTTTGTGCAAGGAAAACACTTTAAGCTTGAGTGAGTAATTTTTGGCCAGAGCAGCTGACTGCCGCCCAAATTTGCGCAAATCCTAGGCTAAACAACCTATTGCTGAGAAAATTTGCGCAAATCTTGCAAGGAGGGTTGGCTGGTAAGATTGTGCAATCCTGGAGCCCAGCAGGCTATCAGAGACAATTGCGCAATTCATGGAGGGAAGGTTGATTTCCCTCCAGAAATGCGCAATTTTCAAGGGGAAGCTACTCAGCCTACAGCTGGACCAAGTCACTGTGAGCAGCGTATGAGGGGAATGGATCAACTGTGATCGACAAGCTACCTTTGTGCAAGGAAAACACTTTAAGCTTGAGTACTTGACGAAGCAAGACAAAGTGCCATGTAAGGTTGGTAGGGAGGCTCCAAAACAAGCTAAGGCAAAATTTTGGAAGGTGATTGTAGCCGTTACAACACACTCTAACATCTCCTGAACAAGATTCTCATCATGTTTCTCTTGAGGAACCTAACTGTATCTTCCTCCCTTTCAATCTCCAAAGAAGATAGAAGGACAATATGGTTTAGGGCACTGTGGAATCTAATTATAGATTCTTTTATTTCCTTGAAATCACTTCCATTGATCCTTCGTTCTCCATTACTTCAAGCCTTTTGTAAATCATTCAAACAGTGTTTCTATGGTTTATAACAAACATAATAATAATAAATAATATATATGAAAATGTGTAAAGTTGTATCTTATCCACAAGACACAACTCTTCATATGAAAGGGCACCCGACCTAGTATTTATAATGGGCCCCTTCATTTGTAACATCACTCATCCAATCATTCTTCTATCAATATACATTTTAGCTACAATATATCTTCATATACAAACAGGATTTGTTTGTTTATTACATTAGTATTAGAGTGACGTTAGGCTGCCACTATATTCTCAGGTCCTACAATCATGGACACATTTCAACGGATTAAGGGATTTTCATAAATCTCAATTAGAACTATTACAGGAAATAAAAGGATTACTTACAAATCACTAGAGGCTTTTTCAACACCAAATTCAGCACCGACAATAGAAGCTGACATTGACATGAAATAAACTAGCAATGAAGAATGTTCTAACGAAGAAAAGGATGTGCAAAAGATTGGAAATGCAGAACCTATGAAGAAGACACCTGCAAAGTTGTTAAAATGGATACCAGCAGCAATGAGGAAGAAATTTCTGAAAGTGATGAGGAACCAAAACTAAAAACAGTAACCAAGTTCCAACAACCAGTAAGGGTTATTCCTATGAAGTCTGTTAAAATGGATACAAGCAGTAGCGAGGAAGATTGTTTCCAACAGATTCCTAAAAACTTATATTTGGCTAATAATAACTATTCGGTTGGGAAGCAAATGAATGCGTCTAGAATGGGATCATCCTTACTAAACAGCTTTGAAAACGATTCTGAACATGACGCATATCTACCCCCAATCAAGGAAGGTTCTAATTCTATTCTTAACAATACACTGCCCACCGACCCGGCTTCGGATTTTGTTGCTCTTAGTGGTTCAAAAAATGCAGAGACACTAATAATCGGGTCTCTTAATGAAAACATTCAATATGCACTCTGACATGCTGACATAATTGATAAAATCTCCAAGCGCATGGATTTCCTTGAGCCCAATGCATCAACATCTTCTACAAATGAGTTTGATGGCAACTGACAATAGTGATGGAGAGAACATTCTACTGATATTAGCAAAGAAGAGAAGTGAACAGAAACAATGTGATGGCGGGGATGAATATGAGAAGAAACTTAGAAGATACCAACTGAAAAGAGAGCGCTCAAAGAAATTTTCACATTTTGCAAGCAGATCTCCAAATTTAAAATGTGTTTGGATTCCAAATGCACTTGCTTACCCAAAAACACTTACTTGAATCCAGAGACAAACACCTGACACAAATGAAGTTATAAACTCCTTCAAACCTGGTGCGCAAGAGGAGATCAAAATGACATCTAAAATTAGAGACTTTCTTAGAGGTGAGCCCCTTCAAAGAACAATAGAAATCAATATATCTAAGTCTGAAGACAAACATGAAGATGATGCATATTATGTTACAGTGCTACGCCGCTGCCCTGTACAAAACCCCAAGCCTAATTCATGCTACCAGCACATAAAATCACCTGGAAGGAACTTGTCTTCCCTCTGTAAGATAACTCGACCGCCCTGAGATAATTCGACCTCTATCTACAAGTGTGTACGGCCCACACGTGCAGCCATGGCTGAAGGAATTTGGCCCATACAACCTCTGGCAAACTCAACCACCTCCAACAACTGACTCACCCTGACCTCTCAGCCTTCCCTCGAAGAAATCAACTTCAGAAATTGCCTCTTTCTCCCACACATACAAATGAAAATTTGACCTCCAGAAACCCTTGCGCACTAGAAAAAATCTCAACCTCCTGCACACAAATTTAACTGGCGAATCTCTCCCTCTGAATCTCAAAAACTAGAAGAAGTTGATGAAGAAAATCTCTCTGGAAATCTTTTACTCAACCACTATTGATTCATCGTTGCTTGGTTCCTCCACACTATCAATGCACCCTTACTCCTACTGCAAATCATTGCGTCTCCAAAAGCCACATCAATTTTATCTTATAATCTCTCGCTGAGCAACCAACGGTCACCATCTAACTCCAATCAATGGCTAAGATCATCTTGATCCCTTCTCATGACTTTTCTACAAGTCACTAGAGAAAAATTGATTGTCTCAATTAATTTGATTTAATTAACAACTTTTTGGCCTCCAGAAACCCTTGCGCACTAGAAAAAATCTCAACCTCATGCACACAAATTTAACTGGCGAATCTCTCCCTCTGAATCTAAAAAACTAGAAGAAGTTGATGACGAAAATCTCTCTGGAAATCTTTTACTCAACCACTATTGATTCATCGTTGCTTGGTTCCTCCACACTATCACTGCACCCTTACTCCTACTGCAAATCATTGCGTCTCCAAAAGCCACATCAATTTTATCTTATAATCTCTCGTTGAGCAACCAACGGTCACCATCTAACACCAATCAATGGCTAAGATCATCTTGACCCCTTCTCATGACTTTTCTACAAGTCACTAGAGAAAAATCGATTGTCTCAATTAATTTGATTTAAGTAACAACTTTCCTAAATTAAACTTGGGAAAATAATTAAAAACTGTCTAATCAATCTAATTAACACATTTCCCTTAGAAACATTTTCTAGGTCTTAGAGATAATTATCCTCCTATGTTCCTTAGCCTCTTGGACACCAATAGAGACTAGAACACCTACCAGAGCTACAAAAACTAACACTCCCTCTTAGCGAGGAAGTTGTTCTCCACTACTCCCAACTTATCCCTAAAGAAGACAAACTTTACCTTACCCAAGGCCTTCATCAAAATATCTACAACCTACTAATCTATGGAAACATATTGCAACAGAATTGATCCACATTGTACACAATATTTGATCAAGTGGTATCTGATGTCGATGTGTTTCGAGTCTCGACCTATCGTAGAACACTAGATTCTCATACAACTTGATGCAACTTTCACTGTCATAGTAGATACTGGGCGAATCCATCCTCTGACAAAATAGTTGTTAGTTTATGGATGTGGGCTAGCATTGGACAGGTGTTCTAGTCTCTAAGGTGTGAGAGAAGGCTTCAAGAGAAAACACTTAAAAACCTCTCAATTAAATTAGTCGCTCAATAATTAAAAGGTTCCTAAGTCTAACTTAGGAAAAATGATTAATTAATGGGTCTTAATTGAGAAAATTGACTTTTGCACTAGAGACTTCCAGAAAAGTGTATTGATGGAGTCAAAATGATCTTAATAATTGATCACGATTAGATCTTGGTCGTTGATGCTCCAACGAGAGATTATACGAGCAAGTCAATGGGATGGACATAGACATAGTTGTGAGAGCAAGGGAGCAAGGCAGTGTGAATTTCCCAATGCAGAGTATTAAACGAGGGAAGAACTCAAGCCAGATAGTAGCAGGGGTTGCAGCAAGGAGAATTTTCAGAGAAATTCTCAAGTGGTTTTCCAGTTACCAGCGTCACGGAAGGAAGGTCGAATTATCCAATAGGGAGGTTGATTTCTGCAATGCGAGTTTCTCAGTTCGCCAGTGTGAGTTGCCAGGGGAGGGATCAATTCAGTAGTTAGTGCCTGAATCAAGTTCCAAGAGGCAGAGACAAGCAGGAAAAATTGGCGGAAGGTGTTTCTGGGACAGTGCAAGAGTCCCAGAGGCTGCAGTGTGCATTTCTACCTTGTGGTGCGAGTGCCAAGGAGAGTGTGAGTGGCAAGGACAGGCCAGAGAAATTTGCTAAGAGGGAGAAGGATTCTCCCAGTATTTTCAAGTGACATCAAACTGTTGGAGCAGAGCCAAGAAGGCCAGCAGTTGTAATTCTCCATATTTGTTGCATAATAGAATAAATCCTCATCTATTGCACTGGTTTTCCCTTTAGGGTTTTTACGAGTACTATAGTCAAAAAATATTGGTGTCAATTTTTTATGTGTGTGCATCTATTTCTCAGTTCCTTATTTTACTATTGCGGCGTATTTGTTATTTGTTATTTGTCTTAAACAAATAAACTGTTAATCCGTTAGGTGAATAATACCCAGTTGGTGTTGTTGCTACAAAAACTAGCAGGCCTTGTAAAGAGGGAAAATCTAGATGGAAAAGCAACAACCTGGGACAGAGGCTCACTGTTAGCACAACCTAAGTTCCCTACTCTTCTTGGATTTCCACCGATGGGAGGAGTCCTAGTATTCCTCACTTGTGATGGATGTTCTATGATAGGCTTAAAGTGATGCAAGGTAGCTCATTCAATGGAAAGGCTCAATAAAGTGCAGGCTTTGGGAGAAGCTAGTAAGGCTTCCCAGAGAAACCCCTTGTAATAGATGGCTACACGTGACTTAAGGTTAAGATATATGACGATATACGAGCACATCCAAGGTTAGGGTAGGCAAAAGAAAAGTGTTGAAGTTTCTAAGTTTACTTAGAAACCCTCCATGCACTTTTTCTGATTTATTCCTACCTAATTGTTATTTTCCTTGACAAGTTATTTACAATGTAAACACTGAAAATAAACACTAGTGCATGCTCAACATATTACAAATCAACAACTAAAAGAAACAAGAACAAACACACCATATGACACCATTATTTTTGGACTAATGTCCCCGGAAAAACCCAATGCGGGAAAATTGGTGCAACTATCTGAGGGTTTTCTTATTAAGCAATATCAAAGTACAATCTGGGTGCCGAAACTGGCCTACCCAACAGAGAATTTCCTTAGCAGTAATACCTCTCGGTTTCTGACAAATCTACTGGCTAAAACCCTAGATAATCCTTCCGGCAACTACTCAGCACCAATCTGCCCCAGAAACCTCAACATCTGCCTAATCTGCACTGCGTCAGCACCAATCTGCCCCAGAAACCTCAACGTCTGCCTAATCTGCACTGCGTCAGCCTCTCCTAACCCAGCGCTAGCACTGCGTTAGACTATCTTGGCCTGCGTCAGCCCCAGGAGGCCCTACGTCAGCTCTTTGAGCCTCTGCATCAGCTACACTGGCCCCTCTAGTGCTCTGTGCAACACTTAGCTGCCTCTGCGTGGCCCTG
This sequence comes from Pinus taeda, assembly GCA_000404065.3. Classification (NCBI taxonomy): domain Eukaryota; kingdom Viridiplantae; phylum Streptophyta; class Pinopsida; order Pinales; family Pinaceae; genus Pinus; species Pinus taeda. The sequence continues at coordinate 238,509 of APFE031285118.1, forward strand.
CATGAGCACTGGCTGCTCCTACATCTCTCTCTATGGCTACTCTGTTGCTATCCCAGCACTATCTCTGCCTCTTTGTCTCTCTGTACTCAATGCCCCTCAGCTGCTCTCCAAATCACTGATTCTATCTCTCTTAGCAAACCCTGCTCTAGAGAATAGAATGATTGATCACTCTGGTGTATTCTCCAAGTGACCCTCAAGCCTCCTCTTATACTTTTCATGTTGACATCTCAAGGGCCGAGATTAAGTCCCTAATCAACGGCTAAGATTAGATATGGCTTGATCCATGTCTTTTGGACCATTCTAACACAGATTCATATTAATACACATTAATATTTTATTTTCCCTAAGTTTAGACTTAGGGACTCCATTAAAAATATTAATTATTTTAATATCTCCTGATCTGTTTAGAATCTGCCCAAACCCTTTCTGGGTATTCGAGATC
>APFE031285118.1:239413-249552 GCA_000404065.3 Pinus taeda
TTCTTGTGCCTCTCGCACTGCTGCAGCCTGCTAGCTCTGCGCTGTCTCGGGACTCCTGCACTGTAGCTCTCTTTGCCGCTCCATCCACATCTGTCTCTACCCGACTCAGTCAGTCCTGCTACTCTTCGACGGGGCTCCCGTAGCATGGTCTAATCCAAGAGGCTGTGTACCTCGAGGATCCTGCCCCTTATCGCCTGTAGTCCTCTTGACTATAGCTCGATGTCTCCCCACTTCTGCTCAAGTGGCGTGTGTGCACTCATGGCATAGTGATCGTCTGTCAAAACTTCCTTCTATGCACGTGCTAGCGCTACCTTAGTCTCGGAAGACTCTCTCTTACTCTTCATCCTTGGACACTGGGTCACATAATGACGTAGCTTCCCGCAGTGGAAGCATTTGATGATCTGAAAATGGGGCACTAAAGGCTTCTTGTCAAGCTTACAAGAACCTCTCCCACTCCAGAGCTTATATATTCCCAAGATCTTATGATTAACCAATTGCGGAATTAAAAGTGCTTGAAAGAGGTGTATACTTGTGTTTATTTATAAACTGTTTATGTGCTATAAGTTTACTTGCTTATACTGATATAAAACATATAACAACAAATAAAGCAGCAAATACAATGCAGCAAATAACAAACACACATAACAACAATATTAATATGGAGTTCACCAACTTCACCCAAAACTCTTGGGCTACATCTTCTTGAGCTCTAGTCAACTCGACTAGGCTCTCTGGGATTATGGCATAAGTTCTTTTACAAGCTCCATGCTCAGCTCCATTGGTTTACACAAAAACAATGGGCTTAGAATACCATCTTATCCTGCTGGTTGTCCATACTTTTGTAGACAAATCTAGGTTTCTCTAGACTAGATTCCTTCAATCAGCGCTCTGAGCGATCTTGCTCTAGCTTGCACAAACTCCCTCAGAATTCTTTCACCGTCTCCGGAATGCCTTCTTCTATCTTCAGCACACTCTAAACACCAGCAATAGTTGGATCTTCTGATCTCTTTGTTGTCCTCTTGGCTCTGGCTCTGGCTCTGGCTCTTCGGCTCTGGCTCTAGCTCTGGCTCTGGCGCTTGGCACTTACGAGCTTCTCTCGGCCTCTGCGTGCCTCTGTACTTCGCTTGACCTCCAAGCGACTCTCGGCAACCTTCCAGCGACCCTTTTCAGCAACTTTCAGCTCTCTGGTTTTTCGCTCGACCTACAAGCGACTCCAAAAACTCCCTCAGCTGCCTGCGCTTCCCGCTACCTCGTCAATTGAGCTCTCTGGCTTTCTTGAGGCATCCGTCCAACTCTGCGGCTTCCTGTTTGTTTCTCTATGTATAATCATCCCTCTGCAGCTCTGCAGCTTCCTCTACTCCCTGTGGCTCTGCGTCTGGCCCCAATGGCTCTGTGGTTGTGCGCGTTCTGTAACGCATTCCTGTTACAAAAGCTCGCTTATAGCGTGGCAAGGAGAATGGGAGTCGTTTTTACAGTGGGAAATACACAGGTTGCCTTTTTCCTGCATAATTCCTGAAATAGACACATAACGGAAATACAAAGGCAAAACTCATGAAAACACATGATTGCGCGTTTTCCCGGACTTCAAATATTATAGGATCGTGCTTAAAATCCTATCGGGTCCACCATCCATCGCAATATTGCAATCACTTAGGCGGGAGGTCAAAGCCTCAATACACAAGAAATACAAAGAAATTCCGCATTCCCAGATTTCAAAACTTATGAAATCGGATCTATAAACCCATCCGGTCCGGCCCTTATCGGAATATCGCTATCACTATCGCATTGGCCCCGGCATCGGGGATCACCGATCGCCGATTAATTCTGGACCATTGATCTGCTCCTTGATCCGACGGTCGATATCACATCGCATGTCGCTATCGCATTGGCCCTTTGTATCGGGGATCACCGATCTCCCGACCGTCGATTAAATCCTGACCGTTGATCTGCGCACCCGATCCAACAATCAATATCGCATCATGGCATATCGCATCGGCATATCGCAGATGTAATGGCCCGTGGGTTCTTCCCTTTGAATATGCCGATCCGCCAATCCGATCATCGGCAATCGCATGTCGCATAGCCTGGGGTCCCAATATCGCATGCGGGCCTCTCTCCGACCCAATATATCGGAGATCACTGATCGGGGGTCCTTCTGCCTCTGTTTTAAGTCCGCCCTTTGAACTTTTTGCGATGCGATTTCCCATATAAGGCCTTTTATGCCATTTTTAGAATAAATGCCTCCTTTTTCAAAGGACAAAGGCAATCTTCTTTCTGCGATAACTTCATCATCCAAAGTCCATTTTAGCCCATTCAAGTTGCAGTAGATTCAAAATGAGAAGATCTACGCAATGGGACTATTTCCAAGAGCATCCTTGGACTTTTATTTTCATCTATGAGGAACACTTTAGACTTAGAAGTCTATCCAAGATCCATTTTGGATCACTTGATCTTGAAGAGATCTTTCTTCTTCCGCTTTTCTTGCTTCCTCTCAGAGGTTAGGGCCACAACTTCCTCCTCCTGCTTCACTTTGATCCCCTTGCTACTGCTACCTGTCTTCGATCGCTGTCTAATCTCTTCCTGGTGAAGAGCTGCCCACATCTCGTCCCATGGTGGAAGTGTCCCTTTGCCCAGTATACTCTGGACAAACACTTCCTAGTCTTCTGAAACAACATTCAGGGTTGTCCTTACCAACAACTCGTGATTTGATGTCGCTCCTATAGCAGCCAACTGGTCTTGGATCTCATTTAGTCCTTCAGGAAAGGTGTCAATCGATTATCCCTTTTTCATCTGATTCTTGAGCAACATTCTTCTCTGCACAAAAGTATGTTGATACATCTTCTTGAGAGCCTCCCACATCTCAAATGTCGTTTCCTTCTCGGCTATATGTGGTACCACATGATCCCTGACCCCACCGAGGATAATGCACTTGGCTCTCGCCATCGCCTCTTCGTACCTCTCATTATCATTGAGGTCGACTGGGACAGCTATTACCTTCAAGGTGAAGTCCTTGACACGATTCCTATCAAGCACTGATAAGATTTTGGCCTTCCAGACTACAAAGTGCAATGCTTCGTCTAGTCTATCCTGATCTCTTACCCCGTGTAGTGCCATGATGCTCCTCTACTTCCCTCCTGGAAGTTCTCTGTTTGACTCCTCTGAGTCTCTACTTCCTGTCTAGAAGTTCTCTTCTGGACTCCCTTTGAGTCCTAATTTCCCTCCTGGAAATCCTTCTGTTGCTTGTCAAGATGCCCCCTACTCTGATAGACTTATGCGGCTACACTTTTGATTTAGGTTCCTCGGCTAGAAACCCTCAGTAAGAACTCCTCTAGCCCTGCGCTGTCAGGTACTATTCTGACTACAGTACCTCACCAGCTCCACTCTGCAATATTCCTGCAGCCTTTTAAACCCCAACAATTGACTCTCTGTGAACTGCGTCAACCCCTCTCTGCCTCGCACTAGCTCTGTGTCACCCAAGATGGGTCTGTGTCAGCCCTAGGATGCCCTGCGTCAGTTCTCTAGCCCTATGTGTCAGCAACGCTGGCCTTTTTGGGGCTCTGCACAGCTCTCAGCTTCCTCTGTGTCACACTCCTTGGCTTCTGTGTTACTAGAAACAGCTTCGGGACAGCTGCTTTTTGCTGCTATTGCTTCGCTCGGCTAATGTCTTTTAGTGCTCTTGTGATCTGCAATCACGCTCTGATACCATGTTGAAGTTTCTAAGTTTACTTAGTTAGAAACCCTCCATGCACTTTATCTGATTTATTCCTACCTACTTGTTATTTTTCCTTAACAAGTTATTTACAATATAAACACTAAAAATAAACACTAGGGCATGCTCAACATATTACAAATCAGCAACTAAAATAAACAAGAACAAACACACCATATGACACCATTATTTTTGGACTAATATCCTCGGAAAAACCCAATGCATGAAAACCGATGCAACTATCTGAGGGTTTTCTTATTAAGCAATATCAAAGTACAATCTGGGTGCCGAAATTGGCCTACCCAACAAAGAATTTCCTTAGCAGTTATACCTCTCGATTTCTAACAAATCTACTAGCTGAAACCCCGGATAATCCTTCCGGCAGCTACTCAGCACCAATCTGCCTCAGAAACCCCAATGTCTGCCCAATCTGGACTATGTCAGCTTCTCCTAGCCCAGCGCTGGCACTGCGTCAGTCCCAGGAGGCCCTACGTCAGCTCTCTAAGCCTCTGTGTCAACTACGCTGGCCCCTCTGGTGCTCTGCGCAGCACTTAGCTGCCTCTGCGTGGCCCTGCATGAGCACTGGCTGTTCCTACGTCTCTCTCTCTGGCTGCTCTGCTGCTATCCCGACACTATCTCTGCCTCTCTGTCTCTCTATACTCAATGCCCCTCAGCTGCTCTCCCGATCACTGATTCTATCTCTCTTAGCAAACCCCACTCTAGAGAATAGAATCACTGATCACTCTGGTGTATTCTCCAAGTGACCCTCAAGCCTCCCTCTTATACTTTTCCTGCTGACATCTCAACGGCCGAGATTAAGTCCTTAATCAATGGCTAAGATTAGATATGGCTTGATCCATTTCTTTTGGACCATTGTAACACAGATTCATATTAATACACATTAATATTTTATTTTCTCTAAGTTTAGACTTAGGGACTCCATTAAAAATATTAATAATTTTAATATCTCCTGATCTGTTTAGAATCTGCCCAAACCTTTTCTGGGTATTGGAGATCTCATGTGCCCCAACCTCACCACCAGATATTGTGGCTAGAGCACATCTAATGTTACCCCAAATCAACAAAAAGGCATTGTAAAATATACTTCAACAAGTACTAAAGCAAATGCCTTCAAAGAAATCCCTAAGTTGAAGGATTAGCTTCTAGGGTTCCCTCTTGGTGTGACAACTAGGCCATCAAATATATGGAGAATCCACCGTAGGAAATCCACCAAAATTTGAGGACTCCTAGAGGAGACACAAAGGAAGAATCTTGTCCGAATGGAATTCAAAAATTCCTCCTCCCTATAATTTTGCACCAAGCCCTAGATAGCCTCATTATCCTTAAAGCGACGAATTTTAAGAAGATAAAAAAGGGAAAATTTATGGATTAAATCCAAGTTTGACCAGCAAGGGACTTGACTAGTGCGTAGATCATTGGGAGAATGGAATCATGGGTGCTTATAGTAGGTTGTATTGACCTTCAAGTATGCTAAAAGAGGAAGCATTACCTGCATTAGCATTAGTAAATGGAGTTTCATGGATAAATTATGACAATCTTCCACTAGGAACATTCATTTCATACCATTAATGAGTAACACATGCAAAACTTCCCAAGATCATAATTTCGCACCATATCATGTAAATTAGGGTATAAATCTACACTATGAGAAAGAATTCCATGCATTAGACATTTACATAAAAATATTCAACAAGAAAAAAGCACTTACTAGACAATATGAAGTATATCCATCAATGTTGCACTAATCATTATCAGGATAATATCAGAGCGAGGAAAAAATCGGAAAAAAATCATAATAATCGGGAAAAAATCGTTTGGTACAAAAATATTCATTTTTTTTTCAAATTTTTTAATATCTAAACCATCTACAACATAAAATAAATACATTGACACATAAATATGATAAAAGAACTAATATATAAGATGTTTAATATCATTTCTAGTGCTAAAATCACACATAACAGTGAATCATGTCTTGAATAGTAAGTCCTGACTCCTGAGTCCCAACTCAACCTCAAAATATCAACAAAAAATATACTAATGTATTTCATATCATGAGTCATAATGTCATATGCAATGAAATAAACCAAATAACTAAAGTCTAATACTATTGATTTCCTTTGCCCCTCTAGATGTAGATGTCGGTGGAGTTGGCAGGCCGCAGTAGACTATGGAGTCTGTTGTGCTCTAGAACTTGATGAACTAGGTGCTACAGGAGGTAGACCACGTCCTCTACTTGTGACAAGGGTAGCTTGGGTCACCTCCTCCTCCTCAACCAAAAAAAAAAATAATATCGCCCATTAAAAAAAAGTCCGAGTACTACGCGTGATTTTATCTTTTTGCTGAAAAAATTGCGAAAAACGATAATATCGCGATTTTAACAACACTGATATCCATCCACCAACAATGCATTTAGAAGCTCCAAAAAGATAGCAATATATCCATACAAAGTTCATCCCAAAAACATCCAAATCCTCTCCAAAATTACAGGTTTGAATCCTCTAATAAGGCAAGCGAAAATCCCAAGTGTGATGTATTGAGAGAATGAGGCTCTCTCTTATTTATACAAGTTCTAAAATGTCAAAATATCAAAATGAAGCCCCTCCTATCCCGAAAATGCTAAGTAACCCACCCATGGTTACAAGCCAACCATGATAGTTCAAAAAGTAAGTCGAATTAGCCTTCTTAAGGCCATGATATACTGACGTGGAGGAATAGAAGGGCAACATTGAAGCCTTATCTGCTAATGATGAAAGTGAGGGCCTCAAAAATGATGGATAAGAGGGGGATGCCCTCTAAATGCTACAAAACATCTCCAAACCCCAATTTGGGCTCTATGGACTCCAAATGGGTCTCCAAATGGCTCAAGATTAAGTTGATGCTCCATCAATAAGGGCTAGAAGATGACACATGCCCTCCCATGTCTCCCTAGAAGAGACAAAAACCTCCTCTGGACCCTAGATCAGCTGCCATGTGTCAAGTGCAATGTGTAGCCGGCTGGGCAACGTGGTCCAAGTGCATCATCATCTTTCTATAACTAGGCATGAACAAGAACTGTGGCAGTGCTGAAGAAGCCCATGGTGTGGCAATCAATGCTTTGCATGGCTAGAGGCCCATTGCTCCCAACGCTCACCCTACAAGTGCCATTATGACCCTCTGGAGGGCATGGACCCCGTATAGGGAGACCAAGTCCAAGATGAAAACCCACCTACAATCCTGTAAAAGATCCAATGCTTCTCATCACCGTCATGTACAATAATCCATTAGTGCAATTGAATAAATAAGCTTGCTAATCAAGGGAAAAAGTGGACACTTCATAGTGGCATGCCCTTCCAAATGGGCTTTGAACATATACTAGTGTTACCTTCCTTGACAAGAGAGGTTAATGGAGGACCTTATTAGGTGGTTTCAGCCTCTAAGTGAGTGACAGGTCCATGGTACATCCATCAAATGGCAGGTGTCATGTGAAATAGTGATGGAACAGGGTGGGGTCAAAAGGGGAAGCTCCAAGCCACATGACATGGTACAAGAGCTGTTATGATGAGGGGGGCCCAAGCCTTGGGTGTATGAATGTAGGAGGGAGCAATCGTGGTACATCAGTGACCTCGCCCTTTGTTTTTCCACCCTTCTTCATATGCCTTTTGTCTTTTATTATTTTTTCTTGATTTTACTGCTCGAGGATCAAGGGGATGAGAGCATGATGTGTAAAATGTAGCAGTGATTTCCCCTTTAAAGTGGGGCAGGTCATCACCCACCAGGGGTTGGGACAATCATGGGTTCCTTAATAAGGAGAGGGAAACTCATAGGGGCCCTAGGAATTAGGGTGATGGCCATAATGTAAGGGGTGGAGCTCATTTTTGGATTTTCCCACATGCTAAACTTTATTGTCTCGACCATCTTTTGCATTTTGTGGTGCATTCCCTGTTGTATGTGGCCAAATGTTTTTATCTTTATTTTCAGCTGCATCAACCTCTGAGGCATCATTCCAGACCTGAACGAAGGTGTGGACAAGGGGAGAGGGGTGGCCAACATCTTGTGGACCCAAAGGACAAATGTGGACCCAAATGGGGAAAATGTGAAAAGGGCCAAAGGGGAGTGAGATATATGTAATGGGGAAGTGAGACCACGCTGTTGAAATCTCTAAGTATTACCGGCTAAGATACCGGATTCGCAGAAAAGGAGGGACGAATCCCGAATCGGTCGAATCCGACACGATTCTGTCGGGATTCGAATCCGTTTTTGCTGACACGTCGTGTCATAATTCCCCACGTCGTGTCGAAAGGTGTCCCGAAAAAAGGCGAATCGTGTCCCTGTTTTGGAAACCAGTCCTGGTTTTTGGGCGAATCGTGTCACGATTTTTCTGTTTGCGGGTTAATAAAAGGTGGGTGTTTGAGCAGGGTATTCACATTGAGTGAGCAGTGTGAGCAGTGTGAGCATTGAGCAAGCGGAGCGCTGAGAGGAGAGCAGCTGAGAGGAGAGCAGACTGTCCAGCAGTGTCGTCGGTGCCTGCCAGGTAAGTTCCTTCCCGCGTCAGTTAAATAGTTACGCTGGTTCACAACTTGTAACTAGATTCCATCTTCCATTGCAATAAATACTGGGCATAAAACATGTGTTTCCTATCCACTGTAAGTTGTAAGTTCTTACCCTCAAATGTAGTCTTTCTCAAAATACCTCCATCGGGTTAAAACTGAAAACTCTGAACAACCACCTAATATGCTTTTCGATGGCAAGTGTGAGAGAAAATCTATGTGTGTAATATGTGTTGAGACTCTGAGAGACGCCCTCGCATTTTAACTGGCATCAAGCTGTTCCAAGGTGCCCGGGAAGGAGGCGAACTGGGAGTAAACCGAAGCCACAACAGAACCTATAGCCCCAGAAGGAACCGAACCCTCCTCGCAGAAAACATTATGAGGAGCGATATATGTTCACAGACAGGCACTCCACTCTGCCCACAGGTCTTCTCGTCCGAAAATTTTCTCTAAACCAGTTCTAAACTTCGGCCATATGTTTTTCCGTGCTATCACCACGCTATCACCACGCTGATAATGACTGCTTTATCTTTAATCTTTGACTGGGTAAAAATTTCGAATCCCAAGTGATCATGTATGGGCAGCCACCAACCTCATCCTCTTCCATCTTACATTCAACAATCTACTGCCGATCCATCTTGTGTGTAGCAAACCAAACTATCTGATTATGTCCCACAGGGTTTAGCCTAAAGAAATGTTTTAATTTCCTAAATCCAAGCCTTAGGCTTAATACTGTCATTTAACTCATCGAACTTAGGTATCCTGTCCAATAATCTTTGTTTGATGTGATTCCCCTCTTGTTTCTTTTTTAGGAATCGATTTCCATTGGGTTCTTTTCTCCCATTACCTGCAAAAGGGTTGTCAGAATGATTGTGTTGTCTTACCTCTCTTCTTTGGTTTAGAGGTGCACAATGACGCTCTTCTCCATCATCTTATAAATATTCTTGATTTTCACTTGATAAATCGAAGTGTTTAGGGTTCTGTGCATGGCCTCCATTAGCCCATTCATGGGAGGTCTGATAGCTTCTTCCATAAATAATGCATTTCTGATTTCCAACTTCCCTCATCATGAACGAAAGAGAATGAAGCTATTGCAGATGTCCTACTACAAGGCTTAGAAAGTTGTTCTGATACCACTGCTATGAACATAACACGAAAACTGCTAATAAACTGACTGTAAAATTGCTGCTATAACCAAAAAAGAAACCTGTAACTGAAATCTGGGCTGAAAATAGGGGGACTTACAAGTTAAAAGAAAATCTGGACTGAAATTGGAAAACTGAATTTCTTATCAGAAATCCGAAAAAGGTTTAGTCAAGGGAACAGTACTAAAAAACTGTATAATAGACTCATACAGTCACTTTTTATTATTTCATAGTTACATAAGAATTTTCAACTTTATCAAGAAACAAAATCTTGACTGCCTCCAGTGTATCTCAAGCATCAGCTCCTCAAGCTCTCCTTGCAGCTTCCTATCTTGATTAGATCCAATAATTGTTAGATTTTCTAAACCATGGCTAACAGAGAACTCATGACTCATAGGCATACAGCAAAGAGATCTCAATTGATCATTGACATTGTTCATTTTTTAATTTATTTGCATTTATTAATTTTTGACAGCAGTTTGTTCATTTTTTTTACAGGTTGTCAACTTGTCGTTGAGGTAACCCCGTGGTCCGTAACAGTGTTCATGGCTCAATCAAAGGCAGGGGCAGCAGTTAGGGGACAAAGGAAGGGCAAGAATGTCATGGGTAGAGATGCCCTTCCTCCCCCAATATCATCAGAGTCTGTTGCAAGTAATGTTGAGGGAAGAGGACTTAAAGACAACGATAAATATCCATTATGGAAATATGTCACAAGAGAGGATGGGCCAAACAACA
>APFE031285118.1:249572-287940 GCA_000404065.3 Pinus taeda
TAATATATAACGTGTCCTAACGTGTCCTGTTCCGGGGGGTCAGCGTGTCCGAATCCGACACCACGAATCTCGAATCCTACGTGTCCCGAATCCCCGTGTCAGGTGACTTAGATTACCGGTTAGAAATTTTATTTGTATTTGCTAGTTTATTTTTCCTACTTGTTAATTACGGACAAGTTATTTAACCATATAAATACTAAAATAAATACAATAGAGTCTCAACCATCTACAGAACAACAACGAAAAGAAATAGACAAACACACAATTGACACTGTTATTTTTGGACAATTGTCCCGAGAAAAACCCAACTTGGGAAAATCGGTGCAGCAATTCTGAGGGTTATATTATTATGCAGTGTTTCTGAGTACAACTGGGTGTCGAACTGGCTCACCCAATAGAGAAAATAATCCAACAGTAATACCTCTGTATTCGGAAGCAAATATTCGGGAAGTCTATCCCATGAAACCCTCTCCAGCACGATCTAAAGCTCAGTGTCAGCCCTCCTAGCCTCTGCATCAACCTTCTCAGGCACTGCGCAGCCTCTACGGCCCTCTGCATCACTCCTGCAACCTCTGCGTGGATGACGCAGGACCTTTTGGCCTCTACGTAGTCTCTTCTGTCTCTGCGTGGCTCCCTCTCGCTCAACGTCTACCTTTCTGCCTCTGCACTAGACTTCCGGCACCATCTCTACCTCTTTGCGTCGTACTCATTGCCTCTCACTGCAACTCTAGTGACTGATTCGATTTCTCTTAGCAAAGCCCGCTCTAGAAAATCGAATGATTGATCACTCTGGTGTCTTCTCCAACTGACACTCAAGCCTTCTCTTATTCTTTTCCTGTTGGTCCTTCAACAGCCGAAATTACATCTCTAATCAATGGCTAAGATTAGATTTGGCTTGATCCATGTCATTTAGAACCTTCTAACGCAGGTTATATTAATACCCATTAATAATTTATTTTTCCTAAGTTTAGACTTAGGAACACCATTAAATATATTAATTATTTTAATATCTCTTTAACCAGGAAGAATCTGCCCAAACCTCTCTACCAATTTTCATGGCTAGAGCACATCCGATGCTACCCCAAATCAACACACGCAACCAAAATTAGGGTTTCCCATGTAGTGCTACTCCTAAATCCATTAGCCAATAAAGGAGATCCCATGGGACAAGGATACAAGATTAACCCCCAAGTCAAGGTAAGGGAACAAGAGTATAGTCATATAGTCAAAGCCCTTTCTTTCCACTAAATACTCCCACTAATCCATGCCCAAATGTGCCCAAGAAAATCAAGCATAAACACCTAATTACGTAATGAAAAACCATACCTTTAGGGTTGGAAGGCCCACCTTCAAATATACGATCATGACAGATGAGTAAGGGCACACAGTGGCTAACTCAAATGGCGGAGAATAATAGCACATCAAGTCCATCCATGAGAAAATTAATCTGTATTCTGCTAGTTTATTTTTTCTACCTGTAAATTCTAAACGAGTCACTTAAAACATATAGATAACGAAATAAACACAATACAGTATCAACATCTATAGATCATCAGCTGAAAGAAAAAAAACACACAAGTGACACTGTTATTTTTGGATAAATGTCCCCGGAAAAACCCAATGCGGGAAAATCGGTGCAGCTATTCTAAGGGTTTATTATTATGCAGTATTTCCTTGAGTACAACTGGGTGCCTAACCGGCTCACCCGACAGAGAAAAATACACGGCAGCAATACCTCTCTATTCGGAAACAGGTTTTCAGAAAACCTGTCCCACGAAACCCTCTTCAACGACTCTAAAGCTTTGTGTTGGCTCTTCTGGCCTCTACGTCAACCTCCTACTACTTTGCGTCAGCCTCAAACCTCTCTGCGTTAGCGCTCTAAGGCACTGTGCAGCCTCTAGGACCCTTTTGCGTTACTCCAGCTACTCTCTGCGTGAATGACGCAGTCCCTCAGGCCTCTGCATTGTCTCTACTGGGCTCTGCGTGGCAAGCTCTGGCTGCTGCTCTCGCTCTCTGCTTCTGCACTAGTCTCTTGGCACTATCTCTGCCTCTCCATCCAATACTCACTGCCCCTCGCTGTTGATCACTGATTCGATTTTGCTTAGCAACCCCCCTCTAGCAAATCGAATAATTGATCACTCTGGTGTATCTTCCAACTGACCCTCAAGCCTCCTCTTATACTTTTCTCATTGGTCCTTCAACGGCCGAGATTAAATCTCTAATCAATGGATAAGATTAGATTTGGCTTGATCCATGACTTTTGGAACCTTCTAACCTAGTTTTATATTAATAACTATTAATATTTTATTTTTCCTAAGTTTAGACTTAGGAACTCCATTAAAATATTAATTATTTTAATATCTCCCAAATCAGGTACAATCTGTCCAAACTGACCCTGGGTCTTTGATCTATCATGTGCTTTAGCCTCTCGAACAATTTTCATGGCTAGAGCACATCTGATGTTATCCCAAATCAACACTCCCTCTTAGCGAGGACTGTGCTCTAGTAATACTCTACACTAAGCATCACTCTAATTATACGGCACCGGTACCTGTGCTAATGCTAGGCCTCCCTGGCCAACATCCTCTGCACTGCTACATCCTGTATTGTTGCCCATGGCTCTACCACTGCCACTGGTGCATCCGTACGACAGCTCCCTCTGCATCCGTGTTGTTGTTGGTCCATCCTCCCAACACTGCATTTGCACTGCATCCCCTCTCATCAAGCTACATCGTGCTACTGCATACTACTATTGCACTACAAGTCAGTTACTGAGAAGTAAGTAACTGATCCACCCAACTTCTGACATCCCTGTCAGGATAGAAACACTCCTGATGTTGAAGCCCTCTCTGTCGCTAACAAGTGCTCCCTCTACTGACTTCTTTGCTACTACAACAACTCCCTGCATCTCGCACCGTGGCACACCTCTCTATGCCATCCTGCACCGTTGCAACACTCTCGTGCCTCTCGCACTGTTGCAGCCTGCTAGCCTCGCGCTGCTCGAGGACTTCTGCACTGTAGCATTCTCTGCCACATCATTGACATCCGTCTCTACCAACATTCACTAGTCCTGCTACTCCTCTTCAACGCTCCCGTAGCAACGTATAATCCAAGAGGTTGGGTACCTCAACGATCCTACCCCTCATCGCCTGTAGTCCTCCTAACTATAGCTCAATGTCTCCCCACCTCTTCTCTAGAGGTACATGAGCACTCATGGCACAATCGTCATCCTCCTCGACTTCTTTCTCCACCTTCATTGGCGCTGCTTTAGAGTTAGACACCTCTCCCTTGTTCTTCTTCCTGACACATTGGTTTGCATAATGACCCAGTTCCCCACAGGGAAAGCACTTGACCTTGGAGAGGTCCTTCTTCTTCCTCTTCTCCTTCTTTCCCGCAGATGCCAGAGCTGCATCCTCTTCCTCTTCCTTCTTGATCCTGACCCCTTTGCTACTACTTCCCACCTTACTTAATCGCCTGATCTCCTCTTGATGAAGAGCCACCCACAATTCTTCCCAATCTAGAAGATCTGCCCTGTCAAGTATCCCCTGGAAAAATGTCTCCCACTCCTCGGAGATTGCATTAAGAGCGGTCCATACCATCAACTCTTCATCTGGCATGGCTCCTATGGAAGTCAGCTGGTCCTGGATCTCCTTCAACCGACCGAGGAAGTGATCTATCTACTCCCCCTTCTGCATCTAGTATGACCTTAGCTGATTCTCAAGTAACATCTTCCTTTGCACGGAAGTATGCTGGTACAATGTCATCAAGGTGTCCCACATCTCCTTTGTTGTTTCCTTCTCAGTAATATGTTGGACCACATGATCCTTGACCCCATCAAGGATGATGCATTTTGCCTTGACCATTGCCTCCTCATACTTCTCATTAGCTACCGAGTCTACTGGGATAGCCATTACTCTCAAAGCGAAGCCCTTGATGCGATGTCTATCTAGAATGGACAAGATCTTGGCCTTCCAGACCACAAAGTTGGATGCCCCGTACAAACTGTCTTGTTCCCTCAGCTCATTCAAGGCCATCCCGTTGCTCTTTTGTTGACTCCTCTGAGTCTCTCTCCTTCCCTCTGGAAGTTCTCCTGTCGACTCCTGCTGAGTCTCTCTACTTCTTGCCTGGAAGTTCTCTGCTAGACTCCCACTGAGTCCTGATTTCCCTCCTTGAAATCCTTTTGCCAATCGTCAAGTTGCCCCTCTCTGATCGTCTGTGCACCTGCAACACTGATCCGGATTCCTTGGCTAGAAATCTACCTCAGCAGCAACTCCTCTACCTTGGTTTTTCCTTGTTAGGTATTGTTCTGACCACATTACCCCACCAGCTTCACTCCCGCAAACTGCCCACAGCTTCCTATGCCCCAGCAACTAAAGGAATGAGCCTCTAGGCTCTGCGCAATCTCGATACTAGCAAAAACAGCTCCCTCAGCCACTGCGTCAACCCTCTTGGTCTCTGCATGGCTCTGCATGAGCCTCTCTCTACCCTCCTCGGCCTCTGCGCTGGCCTCTCTCTGGCCCAGACTGATGACGCAGTCCCTCTACGTCAACCTTTCCGCTGTTACTTCTGCAAGGATCAACTTTTTGTCACTCATGATAGCTGATTCTGCTGCAAATGTTCTCCTTAGTTGATGCCTTCAGCTTTCTTGTGATCTGCAACCACGCTCTGATACCATGTCGAATTTTCTAAGTCTATCCATTAGAAAATTAATCTGTATTCTGTTGGTTTATTTCTTCTCTTGTCAATTCTGAACAAGTTATTTAAAACATATAAATAATGAAATAAACACAACACAATCTCAACATCTACAGATCATCAACTGAAAGAAAACAAGCACACAAGTGACACTGTTATTTTTGGACAAATGTCCCCGGAAAAACCCAATGCGGGAAAACTGGTGCAGCTATTCTGAGGGTTTATTATTATGCAGTATTTCCTTGAGTACAACTGGGTGCCTAACTGGCTCACTCGACAGAGAAAAATACACGACAACAATACCTCTCTATTCAGAAACAGGTATTCAGAAAACCTGTCCCACGAAACCCTCTCCAACGACTCTAAAGCTCTGTGCTAGCCCTTCTGACCTCTGCATTAGCCTCCTTTTGCTCTCCGTCAGCCTCAAACCTCTCTGCGTCAGCCCTCTAAGGCACTATGTAGCCTCTAGGACCCTCTGTGTCACTCCCGTTGCTTTCTACGTGGATGACGCAGTCCCTCAGGCCTCTGCACTGTCTTTGCTGGGCTTTGGTGGCCTGCTCTCGCTCTCTGCTTCTGCGCTGGTCTCTTGGCACTATCTCTGCCTCTTCGTCCAGTACTCATTGCTTCTCACTGCTAATCACTAATTCGACTTTTCTTAGCAACCACGCTCTAGCAAATCGAATGGCTGATCACTCTGGTGTATCTTCCAACTAACCCTCAAACCTCCTCTTATACTTTTCTCGTTGGTCCTTCAACGACCGACAATAAATCTCTAATCAACAACTAAGATTAGATTTGGCTTGATCCATGACTTTTGGAACCTTCTAACCCAGTTTTATATTAATACCCACTAATATTTTATTTTTTCCTAAGTTTAGACTTAGGAACTCCATTAAAATTATTAATTATTTTAATGTCTACCAAACCGGGTACAATCTGTCCAACCATTTCTAGGTCTTGGAGATCTCATGTGCTTTAGCCTCCCCACCAATTTTCATGGCTAGAGCACATCCGATACTATCCCAAATCAACAACTATCAGGTGGCAGCAAGGGGTTGTTGGTTGTCGGCTCAAGACAAATCTAGGAGAAAATTCTCCTATAGGGGTCACCCACTAGTTGTGGGTAACAAGTGCATTTGTGGAAATTTCACATGGTATCAAGGCATTACAGATTAGATCAGAGGCTCAAATGAAAAGGAAGTAGTTCCATGCAGTTTCAGAAGGAGATATGAAGCACCAGTTTCCAGATCTGCGCAAGCCAGCGAGGGAGTGGGAATTGTTGGGCAAAATATCGATTTCCAAAACCAAGTAGAAGAAAAGTTCGATTTGCTCAGTAGCAGTTCCAACAAGCAGTGGATTTTTCGAGAAGCAATTCCAGTGAGCAGATCACTTGATTCGCTGAGTAGATCTGGGTGTAGAATATTTGCAGCAAGGGTTGCAGTTGCAAATTTGCACAGAGCAGGAAGAAAAAAGTAACAGAGGGAATTTCCAGAATTTCTCAGAGGATTTCCAATTTCCATTTTCCAGGAGGAGATCTGTAATTTTCAGTAGCAGAAGGCCGTAGCAGACTTGCCAGTACAGCTAGTGCGAGTTTCAAGGTTTATAGTGCGTGTTGCAGATTCTAGAGAAGGACTTCCAGGAGGTAGAGCGAGTTACCCAGTATAAGCAGTACGTAGTACAAGTGTCGAAGAAGGATTTCCAAAGGCATGTGAGAGCAAATCAGTGCATTCCAAAAGGAGTGCGAGTAGCAGAAGGAAGGCCGAGCAGGAAGGTGAAGGAGATTTCTAGCACTAGTCTCCAATTTATTTGAGTTTTGAAGAGATGGACACAACAGAACTCAAAGATCAAGATAGACTTGACAGAACCTCTAATTTTGGCGTCTGGAAAGCCAGAATGCAATTCCTTCTGGATGAGCATGGCTTGAAGGAGTTCATGACAAATGTCATGGCAAAGCCAACAAATCCACAATAGTTTCCAACCAAGGCTAAGAGGATGGTCCTAGACGAGGTTCGTGATCATATTGTCTCACATATTGCAAATAAGAACACAAAAAAGAAATGTGGGATGTCGTTGTAAAGCTATACCAAAATCCATCTAAGAATCGTAAAATGATTCTCAAGGAGAAGCTGAGGACAACAAAGATGCAGAAGGGTGAGAGTGTAACCTCCTATCTCACTAGAATTTAGGGACTCTGTGATGAACTTGCGACTATAGGAGAAAAACCAAAAGCTAGTGAGCTAGTGCGGATAGCTCTAAATGGGTTTACTAAGGAATGGCAAAATTTCGTTTAGGGAATCACTAAACGAGATCAGCTTCTAGGTTGGGAAAGCATGTGGAGTGACTTCACTCAGGAAGAGCTCTGACTCAATATTGTAGAAGGTACTATAAGCAACAGCAACAAGGGACCGAAAGATGAGAAGGAGGAAGAAGAAAATATAGCCCTTTCAGGTAAAGGGAAGGTGAAGAAGGGTCTCAGTCGGGGATAGAACTCAAGAGCAGGCGAGAAGATGAAAAAGGACCTATCGAAGGTCAAATTCTTCAGATGTTGTGAATTTTATCACTACATCACCTAGTGTCCCACGAGGAAGAAGGACAGGAAGGGGCCGCAGCAGACAACAGCTTCGGCGAAGATCGATGAGTTAACCTCCAAACTGGAGGAATTCACATTGATAGCAACGATACCTCCATACGGAGGAGGAGCATCATGCTTTAGAATACCAATATAGGTAGGATGTATGAGGGAGCAGAAAGAAGTCTAGTTCAGAGCCAGTCCTCATTCACATAGATCAGTACCTTTTCTACGGGGGCCCATAGTAGTAAAGTAGCAAAAGGATTGAGATGTCAACAAGGCACAGTCAAAACTTGGGAGACAGTGCAGAGCTAGTTACATTCAGATATTCGATAGAGAGAAGCAAAGCCAGATGGACACAGTCAGGTGATCAGTAGAAAGTGCAGATCTAGTTGCAATGAGAACTCATGAGATAATTATAGAGATAGTTGCAGGGGCATAGTAGAGATAAAGTTGGCAATTATAGTTGCAGGATATTCGTGAAATTGGAGGAGATAGTGCAAATTGGCCAGTTGTAGGTTACAAGAGTAATTCCAACCAGAGAGAGACTCCGTGAGAAAGTTTCCAACCAGGAGAGATTTCCCAGTACTTATTCAAAGGTAGATCAAGGCTCACTATTGCAGTAGTTGTCGTGGCAGTCCAATGATAGCAGCAATGTAGTGGCAGCACAGGGGCAGCAACAATGTTGAAGTTTTTAAGTTTACTTAGTTTAGAAACCCTTCATGCACTTATTCTGATTTATTCCTGCCTACTTGTTATTTTTCTTTAACAAGTTATTTACAAAGTAAATATTGAAAATAAACACTAGTGCATGCTCAACATATTACAGATCAACAACTAAAAGAAACAAGAACAAACACACCACATCACACCATTATTTTTGGACCAATGTCCCCAAAAAAACCCAATGTGGGAAAACCGATGTAGCTATCAGAGGGTTTTCTTATTAAGCAATATCAGAGTACATTCTAGGTGCCGAAGCTGGCCTACCCAACAGAGAATTTCCTTAGCAACTATACCTCACAGTTTGAGAGAAATCTCCTGGCTGAATCCCCGAAAAATCCTTCTGGCAGCTCCTCAGCACAAAACTTCTCTGCAACCCCAGTGTTTGCCCAAACTGGACTATGTCAGCCCCTCTCTGTCTCACGTTGGCCCTGCGTCAACCTTTCTAGGCCTGCGTCAGCCCCAGGAGGCCCTACGTCAGTTGTGGGAGCCTCTGCGTCAGCTGCACTGTCCACTCTAGTGTGCTGCGCAACACTTGGTTGCCTCTACGTGGCCCTGCGTGAGCCCTTGTTGGCTCTGCGTCACTCTCCTTGGCTGTTGCGCTGCTCTCCCGACACAATCTTTGCCTTATTTGTTTCTTTGTACTCAATGCCCCTCAGTTGCTCTCCCGCTCTAAAAAATAGAATCACTGATCACTCTGGTGTGTTCTCCAAGTGACCCTCAAGCCTCCTCTTATACTTTTCCTGTTGACATCTCAACGACCGAGATTAAGTCCCTAATCAATGGCTAAGATTAGATCTGGCTTGATCCATGTCTTTTGGACCACTCTAACACAGATTCATATTAATACTCATTAATATTTTATTTTCCCTAAGTTTAGACGTAGGGACTCCATTAAAAATATTAATTATTTTCATATCTCCTGATCTTTTTAGAATCTGTCCAAACCCTTTCTAGATATTAGAGATATCAAGTGCCCCAACCTCTCCACCAAATTTCGTGGCTAGAGCACATCTGATGCTACCCCAAATCAACACTCCCTCTTAGCGAAGGATGTGCTCTAGCAATACTCCTTACTGAGTATTACTCTAATCATCCGGCATCGCTACCTATGCTAATGCTAGGCCTTCCTACCCAACATCCTTTGCACTACTGCATCATGTACTATGATCATCTGGCATCGGTACCTGTGCTAATGCTAGGCCTTCCTACCCAACATCCTCTTCACCGCTGGTTCTGCCACTACCACTGTTGCATCTGTACAACACCTCCCTCTACATCCGTGTTGCTGCTGGTCCTTTCTCCCAGCACTGCATCCACACTGCACCTCCTCTCATCATGTTGCATCGTGCTGCCCACTGTTGCACTGCAACTCAGTTACTGAGAAGTAAGTAACTGATCCTCCATTTGTCCTCTCTGTTGGGCTAGAGACACCCACTGATGCTGAAGCTCCCTCTGTCGCTTCCAAGTGCTCCCTTTCTGACCTCTACGCTGCTACAGCAACTCCATGCATCTTGCACCGTTGCACACCTCTCTATTCCATCCTGCACTGGTGCAACACTTATGTGCCTCTCGCACTACTGCAGCCTGCTAGCCTCGCGCTATCTCGGGACTCCTGCACTGTAGCTCGCTCTGCCGCTCCATCCACATCCGTCTCTACCTGACTCAGCCAATTCTGCTACTCCTCTTCGGGGCTCCCGTAGCGAAGTCTAATCCAAGAGGCTGCGTACCTCGAGGATCCTGCCCCTCATCACCTGTAGTCCACCTGACTACAGCTCGATATCTCCCCACTTCCACTCAAGTGGTGCGTGTGCATTCATGGCACAATCATCGTCTGTCAAAACTTCCTTCTTTGCCCATGCTGGTGCTGCCTTAGTCTCAGAAGACTCTCCCTTACTCTTCTTCCTTGGGCACTAGGTCGCATAATGACCCATCTCCCCACAATGGAAGCACTTGATCTTGGAGAGATCTTTCTTCTCCCGCTTCTCCTACTTTCCCTCAGAGATGCTAGGATCACATCCTCCTCCTCTTGCTTGACCTTGATACCTTTGTTGTTGTTACCTGTCTTCGATTGCCTTCTAATCTCTTCTTGGCGAAGAGTTGCCCACATCTCGTCCCAGGATAGGAGAGTCCCTCTGCCCAGGATACTCTGGACAAACACTTCCCAATCTTCTGAGACAACATTCAGGGTTGTCCTCACCATAAGCTCTTGATCTGGTGTCGCTTCGATAGCAGTCAACTAGTCTCGGATCTCATTCAATCCTCCGAGGAAGGTATCAATTGATTGACCCTTCTTCATCTGATATGACCTCATCTGATTCTCGAGCAGCATTCTTCTCTGCACAGAAGTATGTTGGTACAGATTTTTGAGAGCCTCCCACATCTCTATTGTCGTTTCCTTCTCGGCTATATGTGGTACCACATGATCCTTGACCCCGTCAAGGATAATGCACTTGGCCCTTGCCATCGCCTCTCCGTACATGTCGTTATCATTAGGGTCGACTTGGATAGCTATAACCTTCAAGGCGAAGTTCTTGACACGATTCTTGTCAAGCACTGATAAGATTCTAGCCTTCCAGACTGCAAATTTTGATGCTCCGTCTAGTCTATCCTGGTCTCTTACCCCGTGTAGTGCCATGATGATCCTCTACTTCCCTTCTGGAAGTTCTCTGTTCGACTCCTCTGAGTCTCTACTTCCCGTCTAGAATTTCTCTTCTGGATTCCCTCTGAGTCTTGATTACCCTCCTGGAAATCCTTCTATCGCTTGTCAAGATGCCCCCTACTCTGATCGTCTTGTGCAACTGCACCGCTGATCCAGGTTCCTCGACTAGAAACCCTCAGCGACAACTCCTCTAGCCCTACTTTGTCAGGTACTATTCTGACTACAGTACCTCACCAGCTCCACTCTGCAATATTTCTGCAGCCTTCTAGACTCCAGCAACTACCTCTCTATGAACTGCGTCAGCCCCTCTCTACCTCACGCTGGCTCTACATCACCCCAGATGGTTCTGCGTTAGCCTTGGGATGACTTGTGTCAGCCCTCTGGCCCTCTGCGTCAGCAACGCTGGCCTCTCTGAGGCTCTGTGCAGCTCCCGGCTTCTTCTGCGTGGCTCTGGCTGGCTCTGCATCACACTTCTTGGCTTCTGCGCTGCTAGAAACAGCTTCTATCACCTCGTGACAACTGTTTTCTACTACTATTGCTCTGCTCGGCTGATGTCTTTTAGTCCTCCTATGATCTGCAATCACGCTTTGATACCATGTTGAAGTTTCTAATCTTAGTTTAGAAACCCTTCATGCACTTATTCTGATTTATTCCTACCTACTTGTTATTCTTCTTTAACAAGTTATTACAAAGTAAATACTGAAAATAAACACCAGTGCATGCTCAACATATTACAGATCAGCAACTAAAAGAAACAAGAACAAACACACCACATGACACCATTATTTTTGGACCAATGTCCCCGGAAAAACCCAATGTGGGAAAACCGGTGCAGCTATCTGAGGGTTTTCTTATTAAGAAATATCATAGTACAATCTGGGTGCCGAAACTGGCCTACCCAACAGAGAATTTCCTGAGCAGCTATACCTCACAGTTTGAGACAAATCTCATGGCTGAAACCCTGGAAAATCCTTCCGGCAACTCCTCCGCACAAAACTGTTCTGCAACCCCAGCATCTGCCCAAACTGGACTGTGTCAGCCCCTCTCCGTCTCACGTTGGCCCTGCATCAGCCTTTTCAAGCCTGCGTCAAACTGAAGAGGCCCTACGTCAACTCTGGGAGCCTCCGCGTCAGCTACGTTGGCCCGTATGGTGCTTTACGCAGCATTTGGCTGCCTCTGCGTGGCCCTCCTTGGCTTCTGCGCTGCTCTCTCGGCACAATCTCTGCCTTCTCTGTTTCTCTGTACTCAATGCCCCTCAGTTGCTCTCTCGATCACTGATTCTATCTCTCTTAGCAAACCCCGCTCTAAAGAATAAAATGATTGATCACTTTGGTGTGTTCTCCAAGTGACCCTCAAAGCCTCCTCTTATACTTTTCCTGTTGACATCTCAACGGCCGAGATTAAGTCCCTAATCAACGACTAAGATTAGATTTGGCTTGATCCATGTCTTTTGGACTACTCTAACACAAATTCATATTAATACTCATTAATATTTTATTTTCCCTAAGTTTAGACTTAGGGACTCCATTAAAAATATTAATTATTTTAATATCCCTTGATCTATTTAAAATCTGCCCAAACCCTTTTTGGGTATTGGAAAACTCATGTGCCCCAACATCTCCACCAAATTTCATGGCTAGAGCACATCCGATGCTACCCCAAATCAACAAACAGTATGAGTAGTACAGTGATAGAACAGGATGGTTCAACTACAGAGTTAGTAGTCAATCAGAGCTTGCACAGTAGAATGGCAGACAATGAGAGCCAGTTGTATCACAAATGTCAGACACCAACAGCACAGGTCAGTCCAGCTACCGCATGTTCCCACGGAGCAACAGGTTGCAAATATATTCACGAAGGCTCTAAGGAGAGCCAAGGTTGTCTACTTGAGAGAACAGATGGGTATAGTGGAGAACACCTTCCTCGCTAAGAGAGAGTGTTATTCTATGTATTTGGGGTAGCATCGGACATGTGTTCTATTCTCTAAGGTGTCAAAGAGGCTAAGGAACACAACATCTCCAAAACCCAGTTGAGAAAAAACACTTGGAAACCTCTCAATTAAATTAATTGATCAATAGTTAAAAGGTTCCTAAGTCTAACTTAGGAAATAAACTTTCACTCTAGAGACTTCCAGAAAAGTGTATTGATGGAGTCAAATTGACCTTAGCCATCGATCACGACTAGATCTTAGTAGTTGATGCTCCAACAAGAGATTATAAGAGCAAGTCGATGGGATGGAGATTGACACAATTGTGAGAGCAAGGGAGCAAGGTAGTGTGAATTTTCCAGTGTGCAGTATTCAGCAAGGAAAGAATTTGAGTCAGAGAGTAGCAAGGGTTGCAGAAAGGAGAATTTCCAGAGAAATTCTCAGGTGGTTTTCTAGTTTCCTGCGTCAAGGAAGGAAGGTCGAGTTATCGAGTAAGGAGGCCAATTTCTACTAAATTGAATTAATTTATCAATAATTAAAAGGTTCCTAAGTCTAACTTAGGAAAACTAGTTAATTAATGTGTATTAATTGAGGAAATCAACTTTTACTCGAGAGACTTCCAGAAAAGTGTATTGATCGAGTTAAATTGACCTTAGCCATCGATCACGACTAGATCTTAGTTGTTGATGCTCCAACAAGAGATTATATGAGTAAGTCGATGGGATGGAGATGGACGCAATTGTGAGAGCAAAGGAGCAACGTAGTGTGAATTTCCCAGTGTGCAGTATTTATCAAGGGAAGAATTTGAGTCAGAGAGTAGCAAGGGTTGCAGCAAGGAGAATTTCCAAAGAAATTCTCAGGTGGTTTTCTAGTTTCCTGCGTCAAGGATGGAAGGTTGAATTATCCAGTAGGGAGACTGATTTCTGTAGTTCGAGTTGCCCAATTTGCCAGTATGAGTTACCGTGAGAGGTTTCGATTCAGTAGCTAGTGCTCATATCAAGTCCCAGGAGGCCTAGCGAATTGTTTCTAGAGGCAGAGGCGGGTAGGACAACTTGGCAAGAGGTGTTTCCAAGGCAATGCAAGAGTCTCAGAGGCTACAATGCCAATTTCTTCCCAGCCGTGCGAGTGCCAAGGAGAGTCCAGATCAATTTGCTAAGAGGGAGAAGGATTCTACCAGTATTTTCAAGTGAGATTGAATTGTTGGAGTTGAGCCAAGAACGCTAGCAGTTGTAATTCTCCATATTTGTTGCACAATAAAATAAACCCCAATCTACTGCACAAGTTTTCCCTTCGGGGTTTTTCTGAGGACTATCAATCCAAAAAGATTGGTATCTATTTTTTATGTGTGTGCATCTATTTCTTAGTCCCTTATTTTACTTCTGCAACGTATTTTATTTTTGAAGAATGTTTGTTATTTGTTGTAAACAAATAAACTGCTAATCAGTTAGGAGAATGATACCCAGTTGGTGCATTCATGGAAATTGTTAATTTGGCAACTTAGGGATAGATTCCCTTCATTGGACAAACTTTCTCATTCAGAGAGACAAAATTTCCCCCGGAAGCACTCAATTTGGTTAAGTAAATGTGTATTTTTGATGAGAAAACTCACAATGGCTCAAAAGTTAAGGTTGGCCTAAAGAGGCAAATTAACCCTCCTCCAACGTCTCTAAATACAAGGCAAGGCACCTCATTTGGAGATATCACATCAAGCATCTCTCTCTTCTCTAATTGGTTCATACAATCTGAAAATTGCAGGGTTCTCCTCACACGTGCAAAGGAGGAAGTCTTCTTTTCTACTGGCTGAAATCTACTTCTATTTTGGGAGACTTTGACCAATGTTGGCTTTGATGTTTGGGCATGATTTCACTTTGATCTTTTGGGGATAATTTCTATTATGCTAGGCCGCATTATTTGGCATAAGAACCAAGGAGATTTGGGCATTTTGACCTGCATTGACTGCAGACTTGACTATAGAATTTGACCGCAAGGAATCTCTCTTCGTTGGGCAGGCTTGACTGCTTAGATTGGGATTGTTTTGACCTTTGTTTCACCAACATTGAAGGCCGAGTTTGTGGACTGTTGATCGAGCTCTTGGAGGATTGTTTTAACTGTTGACTTTGACTGGTTAGGCACACTTTGACTACTATTGACCTAGACATAATTGCAAACCTTCATAGTTGACCAGAATTGACTTTTGAGGCTCATCATTGGTTGGATATTGATTTGTCTATTTGGATAGTCAAAGGTTGACTTTGACTCATTGTTGAATTGGATTATTGTACTCTCTCTGCTAAACATGTTATGACAATCTAATAAGAAGAATAATTTGAAAGGATTTTCCCCCTTGTGGGGTTTTTCCCTGGTCTTTGACCAATCTTGGTGTCTCTTATCATTGTTTATGATTGTCGATTGTTGTATATTGCATTTACCGTTCTATCTACAATTGTTATTGTCTACTAGAAGATTAAATTGATTTCTAATTGAAGTTAAGAATTGTACTAAAGTGATTGGAACAACATAGAATAGTGGAAAATTAGCATGGTATCAAAGCTAAGGTGAAGATCAAAGCTCAAAGAGACAATAGACAAGATCAATCCTCTTTGAAAGAAGCTAAAGGAGCCTATTTGATTTGGACAAGATAACTACCTCTTTCTCAAGGGCAATGAGAAGCTACGAGATTCATCAAACTTTGCAGTATGAAAGATTAGGTTGGAAGTTATATTGGATGACAATGGTATTTTGGAATATGTGCAAGGGAATATTCTTGAGCCTCTGGATAATGCTCCCATTGCCACCAAGAACAGATACAAGAAAGGTGAGATCAAGGCTAAGAAAATTATTATTGATGGTTTGCGAGATCATTTACTTGTTTATGTTGGCAACTTGAAGAAGCCTAAGGACATTTATGATAAGCTAGTTAGGATGTATCAAGTCAACAACTTGAACCACATCCTCTCCGTGAAGAATAAGCTCAAAGAAATGAAGATGAATAAGGGAGAATCTGTGTAGTCCTATGTAATGAGGGTATCCCAATTAAGGGATCAATTACAAACTGTTGGTGAGCCAATATCTAACAGGGAGTTGGTAATTGTCACTTTACAAGGTCTTCCTCCGATTTGGGAAACTTTCATCACTATTATTAGCAACAATAATAAATTTCCTACTTTTGATGAGCTGGTGGGGAAATGCACTCAAGAAGAATCTAGGATGATCTCAAGAGGAAGGATTCAAAAGCAAGATGAAGGAGAGCCATCAACATTTGTTACTCAAGATGAGAAGAGGAAAGGTAGAGGAGGTCCATCTAATTCAAGAAAGTTTACTCCAGCGCCTAGGGACTCCAATAGAAGAAAATCAAGAGGAGACAAGGATATGTCAAAGATTGAGTGTTATAATTTTACAGGTCTGGTCATTATGCTCAAGATTGCCGAGAAAGGAGGGATGCTCCAAGATCAAGATACAACAACAATCCTGGCTTCAATAATAGCGGGTTCAATAATAGAAGAAGAGATGATCAAAGAGGAAGAGAAGATAGAAGAAGAAGAGATGCTCTAGATGATCGTGAAGAAGGCCATTGTCCTCAAAATGAGTCAAGAAACTCCACGTATGAAAGTAATGCAACTACTAGTCAATCTGAATACATTCTTATTTCTACCCTTTCTAGTTTTTCCCCTCCAGATTCGTATGACAGTTGGCTCGTAAATAGTGGGGCTTCTAGACAATTCTTCGGCATAAAGAAGTCTTCTCTTCATATCCTATGTAGGGATTTGGATCTGTCAAATTTGATTTGGACTTTGGGGAATCTGTTCTTCTTCATGAAGTAATGTATGTTCCAGAACTAAAGAAGAACTTGGTATCTATTTCTGCCTTGGAAGATAAGGGGATGAGAGTAGCCTTCATAAAGGGAAAAGTCCTCACCTGGTCGATGGAATCTCGAATGGGAGATGCTTTTACTTTGGGATCTAGAGTTGAAGGACTCTATAGAGTCACTAGAAGACCTCTGATGGCAATCGTCCACGATACCAATCATCAAAGCGAGCTATGGAACCAAAGCTTGGCACATCTACATTATGAAGCTCTACCGAAATTGAAAAAGCTAGTCCTTGGGATTCGTGATGTTCAAGCTAAACATGATGGAGTATGTCCGAGATGTGCCAATGGAAAGAAGAAAATGGGACCACTCCCCTCAAGCAAGAACAAGACTAATGACATTCTCAAACTCATTCATTCTGACCTATGTGGACCCATGCCTGTGCATTCTCTTGGTGGCCATCTCTACTACATAACATTTATCAATGATTTCTCCAGGAAAACATGGATATACTACTTAAAGCTTAAGGATGAGGCTTTTTATATGTTCAAGAACTTCAAGGCATTGATCGAAAATCAAACGGGAGAGAAAATCAAGGACTTCAAGTCTGACAATGGTGGAGAATATACGTCTAATGATTTCGTTGACTTTTGCAAGCAAGCAAGAATCAAGAAGGAAACTATTGTTCGTTGTAATCCCGAACAAAATGGAGTGGCTAAAAGAAAGAACAGGTCCATCGTGGAAGTTGTCCGAGCTATGCTCCATGATCAAAAGTTGTTGAAGTTGCTCTGGGAAGAAGCAACAAATACAATGGTATATGTTCAAAATAGGGTTCCTCATCAAGCATTGCATAACAAGACTCCCAAAGAAGTATTCACAAGTGTGAATCCCGACATTGGACATCTCACGATGTTTGGCTGCCCCGAATATTTCCCTGTGTCGAAGGACAATAGGAACAAGCTAGAAGCCACTAGAAGGAAAGGTACCTTGTTGGTTATTGTAAAAGTTCTAAAGCATTTAGAATATATATATTTGGTCAAAGGAAGATTGAGTTTAGTAGGGATGTAACTTTCGATGAAGATATTGCCCTTGGAAAAACAAGGGACCTCTCTCTACCTCCTCCTCCTGAGTAGAAGAATGATGATATGGATCTATTACAAGGACCTACTGTTCTGGAATCCGAGAAGGACATTGTTGATGATCCAATGGAGCCAATGGATCCTTTGAACCCTCCTCCAAGTGATCCACTTGCCAGGAAGAGACCATTATGGCTTTGTGATATATTACAGGATGCTGAGAAACATATTCCCACCAGAGAGACCCTTAGAGAAAGAAAGAAGCCATGCCGGTATCAGGGATACGTTGTAGCCATGAGTATGATCATTCAGGGTGAGCCTTCCACCTATGAATAAGTTGTGAAAGAGCAGGTTTTGGAAGGATGCTATGGCCAAAGAGTATGAATCAATTACCAAAAATGATGTATGGGGTGTTGTTCCGAGACTGAAGGGAAAATATGTGGTGACTTCAAAATGGCTATACAAAATCAAGCATGGAACTGATGGAAATATCGATAAATAAAAGGCAAGGTTCGTGGCTCGAGGTTTCTCCCAGAAAAAGGGAGAAGATTATGATGATATATTTGCTCCCATTACTCACTACACTACTATTAGATCGATCGTTTCCCTTGCTGCTATTCAAGGATGGACTCTTCACCAGATAGATGTGAAAACGACATTTCTTCATGGCATACTACAAGAAGAAGTTTACATTGAACAGCCACAAGGATTTGAAGTGAAGGACCGAAAGACGCATGTTTGTAGGTTGAAGAAGGCATTATATGGCTTGAAGCAAGCCCCCAGAGGATGGTATGCCCGCATTGACAGTTACTTGGTTTGTGGCTCGAGGATTCTCCCTGAAAGAGGGAGAAGATTATGATGACATAATTCCTCACATTGCTCGCTACATTACTATTAGATCGATCGTTGCCCTTCTTGCTAGTCAAGGATGGACTCTTCACCATATGGATGTGAAGATGACATTTCTTCATGGCATACTACAAAAAGAAGTTTATGTTGAGCAACCACAGGGATTTGAAGTGAAGGACTGAAAGACTCATGTTTGCAGGTTGAAGAATGCATTATATGGATTGAAGCAAGCCCCCAGAGCATGGTATGCTCAAATTGAATGGGCCTTGGAAATCATTTTACATCTCAAACTGGGACTCCTCTGGTCAGTGAGAATCCAAGAAGAGAAGGCTACATAAGCTGTGGTGACAGTGGGCCTTTCTCCCAAATTCTTGTTGTGCCCTCTAGCTTTAGTCTATTGACTAGGCCTGCTAGTTTGTGCAGCAATAGGCATGACTTCCCATACATCATTTAGCATGATGGATTTGTACTCTACCACCATTGCATCCTGCCACACCTGATGTTGTGCGGCCTCCTGATAGCTAGAATGCTCTCTGTCAATGACCTTTGTCACCAATGCCTTATACCTGTTTGGTTCTCTGTGCTCTTTAGTACTTGCCCTAGGAGCTCCCACAAACTCCTATGCATCTCTCAATCTCTGAAGCACCTCTCTTTTTCTTCTTCCACTAGTGGTGGGTGGAGCTTCGTGCTCCTCATCCTACCCCTGCTGCTCCATCTACTGTGAACTCTCCTTTGCACCTGTAGTTGCACCTATATGCTACACTCGTACTAGTGCCCTGCGACTGAGACCCCTATTCAACTCTTGGAGCTTCTGCTAGCCCACTCTCATCATTTGTTGGCAACTCGCAAGATCTTCTAAAAGCTTTCTCCTTGAATTTCACATCTCGTCTCACGATGATCTTCCTGCAATTAGGAATGTAGATCCTGTATGCCTTGGACGTTTCATTGTATCCAACAAAATATCCCTTCTCCGTAGTTTGAGCAAACTTCGTGCATTTGTCCTCTAGGACATGATGATAAGCTATACTGCCAAAGATTCTAAAGTGTCCACCTCTGGCCTCTTTCCTGTAAAAGCCTCCTTGGGTGTCATCTTCCCCAACACCTTGTGAGGAACTCTATTCTGAATATACATAGTTGTACTACATACCTTTTCCCAAAGAAATCTAGGCATGTCCTGGTCATATAGCATCACTCTGGTTCCTCCAACTATCAACTTGTTCTTCCGCTTTGCGACCCTGTTTTGTTGTGTTATATGGAGATGTCCATTCTCTCCTGATGCCCTCCTTCGTACAAAACCCCATGAAGACCTTATCTGTGTACTCACCTCCATTATTTGTACGAAGAACCTTTATTTTCCTTCCTATCATGTTTTCCACAAGAGCCTTAAACTCTTGGAAGCGACTAAAGACTTCATCTTTTGTCTTCACGAAATATATCCATATTTTCTTAGAGAAGTCATCAATTAGCTTACAAAGTACTCATAAATCCTAAGAGATTTTGTAGAGAACAACCACATATATCCAAAATGTTGGTGGAGTCAGAATGTTGGTGGAGTCAACTCAAGCACACCCTTGGCTCTACTATCACTCCTTGGGAATGTTGCTTTCACAAATTTCCCAAGCACGCATCCTCTACACACATCATCATGTTTTGGTGTTGATTTCTGGAACTCCAATCAAGGTCTCCCTAAGCAAGCTAAGTGCTCCATGGTATGTGTGTCCCATCCTCCTATGCCATAATCCTCCCATGTCCTTTCTCCTGTTGCTGCTAATTAGTCCCTTTGGGGTGTCGAACAACAACTTATATAGGTTGTTGATCCTTATCCCAATCTGTTTCGCCACCTTCCAATTCTGGTGTTTAATGTACACCTTCTGCCTCGAAAGTAGACATCATTTCCCTTGTCCTAAACTACAAAAATTGAAATCAGGTTCATTTCTAAACCTGGCACATGCAACACATTTGTAACACTGGTACTCCTTCCTAACTCCCTTTGAATGTTGACAATCCCTGCACCACCTGGAGTAGACTTGGACTTATTCCCCATTTGAATATGGAAGCCCATCTCCTCTTCCTGATAACTGGAAAAGATATCTCTAACTCCTGCCATATGGCATGACACTCCACTGTCAATATACCAAGCACTTGTGAATGTATAGCTAGAGGGGTAAGATATGAGAGCAAACTCGTCCTCTACTCTCGAATACAAATCCTCAATGTCCACTAATACCGTTTTCTATTGCTTCCCCTTCTTTTCTCGCTTATTCTAGTTAGGACATTGTCTAAGATAGTCAACTTGTTGACTGCAACCAAAGCACTTGATTTTACTCAAGTCATTTTTCTTCTTCTCTCGATTGGACCCTTTATTCAATCCCTTCTTGGCTTTTCCCTTTCCTGTTAAGGCCATGTTATCTCCATCTTCATGCTTCTAAGCTTTACCACTATTGCTGCCACTGACAAGGCTCAATCTAAGCTCCTCCTAGGTGAAATCACTTCATAGGTGATCCCAACTCAGTAGTGTATCCCGTCCATTTTTTACTTGAACAAACACGTCCCATTGCTTTGAGAACCCATTTAATGCGATCCTCATGAACTCATCATCATATAGTTTATCACCGACAGTTGCTAACTCATCTCTCACTACTCTGACTCTAGTGAGATAACTTACAACACTTTCCCCTTTGTTCATCTTTGTGTTTCTCTACTTTTCTCTAAGGATCAGTTTCTTGTTTGTGGTAGCATTCTGGTATAGATTCATAACTACACCCCACATCTTCTTCACTATGTTTAATTTTTTGATATGAGGAACTATATGGTCCTTGACTCCATCAAGGATTATCCTCCTAGCTTTGGCATGTGAGAATTTATGAACCTACACATCAGAAATCCTACTGCAATCACTAGTTTATCATCTCCTACTTGTTTTTACATTTATCGATTTATTTAATTATTAAATAGCGATGGAAACACTATTGCAAACTACCATACATATAGATCATGAACTAAAAATAGAACGAGACAAATACACAAGGGACACCATTATTTTTGGACAAACGTCCCCAGAAAAATCCAATGCGTGAAAAATGGTGCAGCAATTCTAAGGGTTTTCTATTATTAAGCAGTAGTTTTCAATACCACTCTGGATGCCCTCTCAGCAATCTAGTTACAAAGATAAAAATATACTGGCAGAAAGCTAAGTGAGATTTCCTCACTTCACCCTGCAAAAATCTCTCCGTTCCAGCAATTGAACTGCCTGTCCCCGACTACCACTGCGCTGCCCCTTCGCAATAGCTGCGTGGAGCACACTGGGACACTGCGTCAACACTACGTTGTGTCCTTTGCCTCCTGGAGCTCTAATGTCAGCCTTCTTGGCTGATCCTGCTGCTCCCCGGCTAAATTCGGATTTCCGTTGGAGGGTGGCTGCACCCCAACACTGGAAATGTGTGGGCCCTTCCTGGCCCAGTGTCAGTCTCCTAGGGTTTGTGCTGCCTCCTCTGGGATCTCTCTGCCTCTCTCTGTTGTGTATTCGACGTCCTAAAGAATATCCTCCAACCTCAACTATCCCTGCCCCTCTATTGCAACAAATCACTTGTTCGATTTTCTCAGTAAACCTCGCCCCAAAAAAATCGAACTGACTGATCTCTCAAGTGTGTCTCCATTTGACCCTCAAGCCTCCTCTTATACTTTTCCTGTTGATGAATCAACGACCGAGATTGAGTCCCTAATCAATAGCTAAGATTAAAACGGACTTGATCCTTGCCTCTTAGAAGCTTCTCACCCATATTTTTATTAATACCCATTAATATTTTTATTTTCCTAAGTTTAGAATTAGGAACCCCATTAAAAATATTAATTATTTTAATAACTCCTCATCCGGGTGGAATTTCTCCAAACGATTTATGGGTTCTAGAGATCTAATGTATTCTAGTCCCTCCACAAAATTTCGAAGCTAGAGCACATCTGATGCTACCCAAAATCAACACTCCCTCTTAGCGAGGAATGTGCTCTAGCAATACTTCCTCATAGAAGCATTACACTGATCCACTGCATTGGTTCTCTGTGTCGCTGATGCTCGGCCTGATTCCCTTCATCCACTGCACTCTTGCTTCCTATACTGCTGCCCATGACTCTGCCACTACCACTGCTACATCTGTACTATAGCTCCCTCTCAAAATGTTGCCTCATGCTGCCCATAGCACTGCCATTGCTAACTGCTGCACTGCAACTCAGTTGCTGAGAAGTAAGCAACTTATACTTCACCCAAAAACTGACATCCTGGTTAGTATGGATGCCTTGTGATGTTGAAGCTACCTCTGCCACTAATATGTGTTGACCCTCTACTGCTACTGCGTTGTTGCAAACTGCTTTGTGCCTCTCACACTACTACAACATCCACTGCGCTACCTCAGACTTTAGCACTCTAGCTCTGCCACTGTCACTCCATCACACCTCGCTCCAACTGACACCCGTCATTTTTCTACTGTCGTTAAGGTCTCCTGTAGCAGTATGTGATCCAAGAGTTTGGGCACCTCAAGGATCCTGCCAGAGTTTCATGTAGTCCTCTCAACTACAACTCCATGTCGCCCCACCTCTTCTCCAGAGGCGCATGACCACTCATGGCACAATTGTCATCCTCGCCTTCCCTGTCAGCTTTCGCTAGAGCAGCCTTCAATTCAAAAGCTTCCTCCTTGCCCTTCTTCTGGGGGCACTGAGTGGCATAGTATCCAAGTTCCCCACACTTGAAGCATCTGACCTTGGAAATATCCTTCTTCTTCCACTTCTGCTACCCTTGTTATCCCAATGATGCGAGAGTTGCATCCTCCTCCTCCTTCTTGACCCGGGCTCCTTTGTCGCTACCCCCCGCGCTAGTCAACCTCCTGATCTCTTCTTGTCGAAGAGTTGCCCACATCTCTTCCCAAATGGGGAGAGTCGCTCTGCCCAAGATACTTTGGAAAAATGTCTCACAGTCTTCGGTGACTGCATTCAGGGCAATCCTAACCACCCCATGGAAGCCAACTGGTCTCTAATCCCTTGCAACCTGAGGAGGAAGGGATCGATCTCTTCTCCCTTCTGCATTTGGTACTGTCTCATTTGATTTTCTAATAGCATCTTCCACTGGATGGAAGTGCCCTGGTACAAGGTTGTCAGTGTATCCCACATCTCCCTTGTTGTGTTCTTCTCAGCAATGTGTGGGACCACATGATCTTTGACCCCGTCTAGAATAATGCATTTGGCCTTCCCATGGGCCTCCTCATACTTCTTTAACAGATCAGCATCGACTGGAATAGCAACTACTTTCAAGGCATAGTCCTTGATGCGATTTTTGTCCAGGATTGCTAGGATCGTGGGCTTCCAGATGACAAAATTGGAAGCTCCATCCAATCTATCTTGATCCCTCAATCCATTGAATTCCATCTCTGCTCAACAAATATAGGACAAGTTATCTTCTCCCTCTCTTATTGCTAATCCAGCAAGACTTGGATCTAGATTTCTTTGGCACAAGAAACTTTCTAATGAACAAGCTCCTCTAGACTCCCTCTGAGTCCTGATTTCCTTCATGGAAATCCTCTGGCCAAATTTCGAATCACTCATCTCCAATCCTCATTTGCTGCTACAACCTACATCTAGATTTCTTTGGCTAGAAATTTGTCAAGGCAGTGACTCCCTCTACCTCAGCGCTATATCCACAGGCATTGTTCTACACCAATAGCGACAGTGTCCCACTAGCTCCTCAGATCGAATCTGCTCTGCTCCCCTAGCCCCGACAACTGAAGAATTTGAGATCGTTTGGCTCTGTGCAGTCACTGTGTGAGCTAGATCAGCGCCTCCTAGCCACTGCGTCACTCCTTCCTGGTCCGAAGGATGATGTGGATTTGTGTGAGCTTGATCTGCCCCTCTCTGCTTCTGCGTTGGCCTAGACAGCTAATGCAATTACTATGTGGGCTCCTCCCATCTACTGCGTCACCCTCACCTGGCTCAGAATGCTGACGCAAACATTATGTGAGCCTCGGCGTCACCTGTTCTACACTGCGTCACTCTCCCTCTGCGTCTCTGGCTCTGGAACAACGTTGTCACTCAGGACAGCTGCCTCTCTACAACAAATTCTCTGGATCTCCTGGTTGGTGTCTTCAGTCTCCTATGATTTGCAATGCTCTGATACCATGTGAAAATTTATGAATCTACACGTCTAAAATCCTACTGCAATCACCGGTTTATCATCTCCTACTTGTTTTTACATTCAACAAGTTATTTAATTATTAAACAGCAACGAAAACACTATTGAAAACTACACATACATACAGATCATGAACTAAAAATAGAACGAGACAAATACACGAGGGATGTCATTATTTTTGGACAAATGTCCCCGGCAAAACCTACTGCAAGAAAACCGATGCAGCAACTCTGAGGGTTTTCTATTATTAAGCAATAGTTATAAATACAACTTTGGATGCCCTCTCAGCAATCCAGTTACAAAGATAAAAATATACTGGCAGAAATCTAAGTGAGATTTCCTCACTTCACCCGACAAAATCTCTCTATTCTGGCAACTGGACTAGCTGTCCCCAGCTACAACTGCGTTGCCCCTTCGCAGTAGCTGCGTGGGCCTACGTGGAGCACACTGGGACACTGCATCAGCACTGCGCTGCCTCCTCTACCTCCTGGAGCTCTAACGTCAGCCTTCTAGGCTGATCTTGCTGCTCCCCGGCTAAATTCGGATTTTTGTTGGAGGCTGGCCCTAC
The DNA here is from genome assembly GCA_000404065.3 of Pinus taeda. Lineage (NCBI taxonomy): Eukaryota > Viridiplantae > Streptophyta > Pinopsida > Pinales > Pinaceae > Pinus > Pinus taeda. The sequence continues at coordinate 274,622 of APFE031285118.1, forward strand.
CCAAGTGCTGGAAATGTGTGGGCCCTTCCTAGCCTAGTGTCAGTCTCCTTGGGTCTGTGCTGTCTCCTCTGGCGTCTCTCTGCCTCTCTCTGTTGTGTATTCGAGGTCCTAGAGAATATCCTCCAACCTCAACTATCCCTGCCCCTCTACTACAATAGATCACTTGTTCGATTTTCTCAGCAAACCTTGCCCTAAAAAAATCAAACCGACTAATCTCGCAAGTGTCTCTCCATATGACCCTTAAGCCTCCTCTTATACTTTTCATGTTGATGAAGCAATAGTCGAGATTAAGTCCCTAATCAACAGCTAAGATTAAAACAGACTTAATCCTCGCCTCTTAGAAGCTTCTCACCCATATTTTTATTAATACCCATTAATATTTTTCTTTTCCTAAGTTTAGACTTAGGAACCCCATTAAAAATATTAATTATTTTAATAACTCCTCATCCGGGTGGAATTTCTCCATACGATTTCTGGGTTCTGGAGATCTCATGTATTCTAGCCCGTCCACAAAATTTCGGAGTTAGAGCACATCAAATGCTACCCGCAATCAACATGGCATCCTCCTTCTTGTACATTGAGAGATGTGTTGGATCCATTGGCATGACTATCACACTGGTCGCATAATCCTTGAGACCATTCTCTTTCAACAACAAGATTATTTTTTCTTTCCAAACGCCAAAATTAGAGACTCCATCTAACCTGTCCTAATCTCTCCAACTTACTAAGGCCATCTCTTGAAACCCTCGGAAACGAGACAAAAACTAATTGAATCTAGAGAGGTTCGATCTAAGTTTTACAAACCCTCACTTTCTCTTCATGTGCCCTGCGCTGATTTACTCCTGCAAACCCCTGTGCTTTAGATTCGCTTTGATACCATGTGAAATTTCCTTAATTGTAGCTACTGAAATTATTTTCTATCTTATGAAGATTATTTGTCTTAAAAAATTAATCACGACAAATAACGAATAAATTCACTACTGCAGTTTTCACCAATAATTACAAAAATTGAGAAAATAATGCACACATAAAAATTTAAACATCGATATTTTTGGACAACAGTCCCTGGAAAAAAATCCAAAGGGAAAACCAATGCAGCGAATGAGGATTTTATTATTATTCTTCAACAAAAATCCATGATTACAAATTACAACTACTTGTCATAAACTAGCAAAGCTCCAACAATTTTCCTTAGCTACAAACACATAAAATCACCTTGGAGGAACTCGTCCTCTCTTTGCAAGATAACTCAACATCCCTGAGATAATTAAGCTCTCTCTGCAAGTGCGTACAACCCACACATGCAGCCCTGGCTGAAGGAATTCAGCCAACACAACCTCTAGCAAACTCGGCCTTCTCAGACAACTGACTTGGCTTGACCTCTCAACTTTCCCAGGAAGAAATAGACTTCAAAAATTGCCTCTTTCTCCAATGTGCAAATGAAAATCTGGCCTCTAAAAACCCTTGCGCACTAGCAATAATCTTGAGCTCCTACAGACAAATCAAATTGGCAAATCTCTCCCTCTGAATCTCATAAACTGGAAGATGTTGATGAAGAAAATCTTTCCGGAAATATTTTACTCAACCAATGTTGATTCTTCATTGCTTTGTGTCCTCCACGCTATCACTGCTCCCTTGTTCTTACTGCAAATCATCATGTCTCCAAAAGCCCCATCGATTTGCTCTTATAATCTCTTGTTGAACAACCAACGGCCATGATCTAACTCCAATTGATGGCAAAGATCATCTTGACCCCTTCTCATGACTTTTCTGGAAGTCATTAGAGAAAAATCGATTTTGTCCCAATTAATCTAATTTAATTAACCTATGTTAAAATTAGTAAAATAATTAAAAACTAGCTAATTAATCTAATTAAGACATTTCCCTTAGAAATTTTTTCTAGGCCTTGAAGATTATTTTCCTCCTTTTTTCCTTAGCCTCTTGGACACCAATAGATTCTAGAACACTTGTCCAAGCTACAAAAACTAACAATACGCAAGTTCTTCATCTAGATACAGGAAGGCAAAGTTGAAGGTGTACATGGGTTCTTCAACTAGATACAGGAATTCGAAGTTGCATTGTCAACAACCCTATTTCCTTTTTGTATGACACTATCTATATTAAGTAAAATTCTAAAGTTTCCAAAAGAAGAGACCATCTGTACGACTCGGTATAATGAAATTTAGGTTAAAATATAACATATGTTAATAAAGAAATGAGAATAATATATTAATAAAAAATAGAATAATAATGAGTTAAAATATAATTAAATAAATAAAAGTAAATTAAATATTATATAATATTTTATATTAAATTAAAACAAGGAAGAAGACTAACCCCTACATGCCGAATTCAAACCCATGAAATAGATAAGTGATGTGTACAACCAGAGAGAAACCTGCTTATTATGTTTTGAGGGCAATGCATTCCTTAAGAAGGTGGAAATGTAACAAACATAACGATAATAAATAGTTTATATGAAACGGTTTAAAGGTGTGTTTTATCCAAAAGACATAACTCTTCATATGAAAGGGCACCCCACCTAGTATTTATAATGAGACCCCTCATTTGTAACATCAATCATTCAATCATCTTCTATCAATATGTATTTTATCAATACATTTTATCTACAATATATCTTCTTATACAAGCAGGGACTATTTATTTAGTACAGGGTTCCACTCTTCAAGGAATTTCATGGTTGTGTATGTTTTAGGATATTCCCTTTGAACTTTAACCTTGGTCACCCCCTCAAGGAAATTGAAAATCCTATCTTCCACCTAACCCTAATTATTGAAATCATTTGATTGGTAATTTGTGAAGTAGAAGATTTGGAGAGATCTGACTTGGTTGAGCAAGGTTATTTGATCTCTAAGATCTACAGGGAAAACCCCCTCTATGCCAAATTAGAGCTACCCAGAAGTGAGAAGAGGGTTGGCGAGGTGACAATGGCCCCCTTTGAGGTGTGTGTTAGTTTATGGTAGCATCAGACAGGTGTTCTAATCTCAGATGATGCTGAAAGGCTAAGGAACACGAGATCTCCAAAACCCAAAAAAGGTTTCGTGAGATGAGCTTGGGAAACACATTAATTAAATTAATTTGCCATAATTATAAATTATTTCCTAAATTAGGAAAAGTGGTAAATTAAAGATAATTAATTAAGGATGTTTGAGATTACTCTAGAGACTTCAATTGATAAAGTATAATTGATCTTAGTTGTCGATGAAGATTTAATCATAGTCGTTGAAGACTCAACGAGAGATTATAAGAGTAGCTCGAAGGGATGGAGAGAGACGGATCGAACATCAGTTGATCATTTTGCCAGATCAAGCTACCTAGTTCGCAGATTCAGTGAGGGTGCAATTCAAGCCAGAGGGAGAGCATCAGAGAGAGGGAGCAACAAAAAATTTGGGAATGGAAATATAGAGAATTTCCCAATGATTTTCAGTGTTGGAGTGGCAGGAAAAGGAAGGTTCAAATTCATCTAAAGGGAGGTCGTACAAGTAATGTGAATAGCCAGAAACCCTAGTGCGAGTTGGCAAAAGAGGGTTGATTAAGTTGTCGAAGGCGAGATTAGCTTCCAGGAGGCAGAGCAAGTCACTTCCCGAGGCAAAGGGAGGCAGGACAACGTAGTTTGAGCCAATATCTAGGCAGTGTGAGTTATCCAAAGCCAGTAGTGCGAGTAGCTAGTGTGGGGTTCAAGCAGGCCAGTGAAGGCCAAATTGTTTTGCAAAGGAGATCTAGGATCTCCATATTATTTTGCTAGTATATTTATGGAGGATTTCCAGTTGGCCATCTAGTTGTTATAATTTCCAAATTGTTGCATAATAAATAAACCCTCATCTGCTGCATTGGTTTTCCCTTCCAAGTTTTTTCGGGCCATTTGGCCCAAAAATATTGGTGTCATTTTTATGTGTGTGCATCTATTTTTCAGTTCCTGATTTTATATTCTGCAACGTATTTTTATTGTGAAGAATGCATCAGTGATTTATTCATTATTTGTCGTAAACAAATAAACTACTAATTAGTTAGAAGACTAATTTCTAGTTGGTGCATTCATGGAAATTTCACATGGTATCAGAGCATTGTTGATCAAATCATAGGTTCAGAGGCGAAGGAAACAAGATTGTGCAGTTTTAGAGGGAGATCTAAGCATAGTATTTCCAAATTTGCGGAGGCTAGTTAGCGAGTGCGAGTAGCAGAGAGGTAGAAATCGATTTCCATTTCATAGCGAAGGAAAAGTTCGATTTGTCTTAGGTCTGTAGCAATAGGCAGTGGATTTGTCAGAGAAAGGATTCCGATGAGCAGATTAGTTAATTCGCAAAGTAGATCTAGGCGCAAAAATTTGCAGAAGGGTCTGCAGTTGCAGATCTGCACAGGGTAAGAAGAGAAAAGCACACAGGTGAATTATACCCTGGACTTCCCTAGTAAAGTTCTCAATTTTTTTCAATACGGCCGCATAGAGATTCAACATTAAGGAAGCTATAGATTTGTCTTCCGGATTGGAAAATGAATTCGCTCAAATAGCTTGCCTCTCCAGCTCAACTTCACAGGGTGTTTGGTATATAGACAATGCAGCGTCAGCTCACATGACAAGAGTTAGAGACTACTCTAGCTACAAGGAGGTGGAAATGGACTTCCAAATCCAGAGGGGAAACACGAGTATATGTATTCCAATTGGGAGAGGTACCATCAAGATTCAGAGGGATTCAGGAGCAAGCACCAATTTCACAGATGTGTTGCATGTGCCCGACTTACGTATGAACCTAATTTTAGTGTCAGAACTACAAGACAAGGGATATGATTTCTACTTTGTAGAAAAGAAGGTGTTCATGAAACACCAGAACTAGAAGAACGTGTAGATTGGAGTTCGTAGCAACAGGTTGTACAAGTTACAACTTGACCCTCCAAAGGCACTAGTTAGCAACAACAAAAGTGATGGCAACAGCAGTGGAAGAGACTTGAATGAGATATGGCATAGAAGAATGGGACATTTACACCATGGAGCACATAGGATGCTTGCGGAGACAGTGACAGGCGTTCCAGAATTAAGAATAGAACACGATGATGTGTGCAGGAGGTGCGTACTTGGGAAATATGCTAAGGAAGAATTGCCAAGAAGTGAGAGTAGATCAAATGGTGTGTTGTAGCTTATACACTCAAATATTTGTGGCCCTATGTCCACCAGATCTCTCAGAGGATACGAATACTTTGTTACCTTCATAGATGACTACTCCAAGAAGACTTGGATCTACTTCTTGAAGACCAAGGATGAAGTCTCCAATCATTTTCAGGAGTTTAAAGCTCTAGTTGAAAATGCAACAAGGAAGAGGATCAACGTGCTTTGCACGGATAATGGAGGAAAGTACACAGACATTGACTTCACAGGCTTTTGTGCAAATGAGGGCAACAGGAGGGAGTGGACAATTCCATACAATCCACAATAGAATGGTGTAGGAGAGCGGAAAAACAGGGCTATAATTGAGGCAGCAAAAGCTATGTTATATGACCAGGACATGCCAAATTTTCTATGGGAAGGGGAATGTAACACAACAGTGTATATACAAAACAGGGTTCCTCACAGGGAGTTGGGGACGATAACACCAAAAGATGTTTTCTCAGGGAAACCAGAGGTTAGTCACTTCAACATCTTTGGTAGTGTAGCTTACTGCCATGTACCAGATGGGAAATGCACTAAGCTAGATCAGACTGTAGAGAAGGGGTTCTTCATTGGGTATAATGAAACCTCAAAGGCATACAAGATCTATATTCCTAGCAGCAGGAAAATTATCATGAGACGGGACATGAAGTTCATGAGGACAGAGCCTTCAAGAGATCTCGTGAGATGCCAGCAAGTGATTAGAGTGAGCCAACAAAAGCTCCATTGGTCTAGCAGCAGGGGCAGCCACAAGAACAGTCACAGGGATCTAGTACAGTTACTATTACGAGCACGACCTCAGGTGCAGGAGATCTAGCGAGTTCGCAACAGACGGAGCAACATAGGTAGTATGAGGAGTTGGTCAAACCACCCACCACTAGCGGTCTAACCAACAAGGAAGTTTGTCAGATGTTAAGGGATGAGGAGGATTTTATTGGAGCCGCGAGGACGGGCAAGAGAGAACACAGTCAGCCATACAGATACCAAGCTTTGGCGACACAGGTTGCTGAGCTTGCCAGCTATCAGGAGGCTACACAGCAACAAGTGTGGCAGGATGCCACGGTGGAGTATAGCTCCATCATGGCGAACGATGTTTGGGAGGTAGTGCCGAGACCTATGGATAGGTAAGTTGTGAGCTCTCAATGGATCTATAAGATCAAGTACACTACAGATGGCAGCATGTAGAAGTACAAGGCTAGGTTCGTGGAAAAGCGATACTTGTAAAAGGAAGGCATAGATTACGAGGAGACTTTTGCCCCAGTTGCCAAATATACTTCCAACCGGTCAGTTATATCTCTAGCAGCACAGATGGGATGGAAAATTTACCAAATGGACATGAAGACAACATTCTTGAAGGAGTTGATAGAGGAGGAGGTATACATCGAAAAACTAGAGGGCTTTAGACACATGAGAGGGGAACACACATGTGTAGACTGAAGAGAGAACTATACGGGCTCAAATAGGCTCCCAAGACATGGTATGGTCGAATCAAAAGCTACTTGCAGCAGATGGGATTTGTGAAGAGTGATGCAGATCCCAGCCTTTACTATCTTATGGTAGAGCGTGAGCCACTCATCCTAGTGTTGTATATGGATGACCTCTTTCTGGCTGGGTTATCAGGGCTTATAGAGGATTGCAAGAGGAACCTGGCAATAGAGTTTGACATGAAGTGTTTGATACTAATGCATTACATCCTAGGCTTGGATATATGGCAAAGGGATAGGGAGATCTTCCTTGGTCAAGGGAGATATACTACAGATATTTTGAAGAGGTTCAAGATGTAGGACTATAGGCTTATGTCTATGCCTATGATTACAAACTAGAGGAAGATAGATGCATCATAAGACGAGGGCATGGACCCGACCTTGTATAGATAGCTCATCGGTTCACTCATGTATTTGGTCAACACCAGGCCAGAAATCTGCTTCACAATCAACACTCTCAATCAATTTATGGTGGGACCTAAGAGAGTGCACTAGACAACAATGAGGCATCTACTGAGGTATCTGCACGGTACAGTCAAGTATGGGTTGAGATATATTCGAGGTGATGGGGTCAAGTTATGTGGTTCTACAGATGCAGATTGGGCAAGCAATTCAATGGATCATAAAGAGTACATCAAGGTGTTGCTTCAATGTTGGATCAGGCATTGTGACTTGGTGCAACAAGAAGCAAAAGTCAATGGCATTGAGCTCTATAGAATCCGAGTACATGGCAACTAGCATGACCACATGTGAAGCTATCTGGCTTCAGAAGTTGTCAGTATGTTTGTTCAATCAGAAGATGGAGGTGACCAGTATCTACTGTGATAATCAAAGTTGCATCAAGCTCTATGAGAATCCAGTGTTTCATGATAGGTCGAAACATATAGACATACGATACCACTTAATCAGAGATTGTGTGCAGCGTGGAGCAGTACAACTACAACATGTTCCCATAGAGCAGCAAGTCGCAAATATACTCATGAAATCTTTGGGGAGAGCTAAGTTCATCTATTTCAAAGAACAAATGAGTGTAGTGAAGAACACCTTCCTCGCTAAGAGGGAGTGTTAGTTTATGGTAGCATCATACAGGTGTTCTAGTCTTAGATGATGCTAAGAGGCTAAGGAACACGAGATCTCCAAAACCCAAAAAAGGTTTCGTGAGATTAGCTTGGGAAACACCTTAATTAAATTAATTTGTCATAATTAAATTATTTCCTAGGTCTAACTTAGCAAAAGTGGTAAATTAAAGATAATTAATTAAGGATGTTCGAGATCGCTCTAGAGACTTCTATTGATGAAGTCTAATTGATCTTAGCTGTTGATGGAGATTTAATCATGGCCATTGAAGACTCAACTAGAGATTATAAGAGCAACTCGAAGGATTGGAGAGAGACACATCAAGCATCAGTTGATCATTTTGGCAGATCAAGCTACCCAAATTGAAGATTCAGTGAGGATGCAGTTTGAGCCACAGGGAGAGCATCGTAGAGAGGGAGAAACAAAAAATTTGGGAAGAGGATTCTAGAGAATTTCTTGGGGATTTTCAGTGCTGTAGTGGTAGGAAAAGGGAGGTCAAAATTCATTTACAAGGAGGTCATACAAGCAATGCGAATAGCCAGAAACCCCAGTTCAAGTTGTCGGAAGAGGGTTGATTCAGTTGCCGAACGCGAGATCAACTTCCAGGAAGCAGAGCGAGTCATTTCCAGACACAAAGGGAGGTACGATGGATCAGTTTGAGCCAATTTCCAGGAAATGCGAGTTATCTAGAACTAGCAGTGTGAGTTCAAGGCTACAATGTGAGTAGCCAGTGTGGGGTTCGAGCAGGCCAAAGAAGGTCGAATTGTGTGTAGAGGAGATCTGGGATCTCTATATTATTTTGCCAGTATATTTCTAGGGTATTGCAAGTTGAGCATCTAGTTGTAATAATTTCCAAATTGTTGCATAATAAATAAACCCTCATTTGCCGCACCGGTTTTCCCTTCGCGGTTTTTTCAGGGATGTTTAGCCCAAAAATATTCGTGTCATTTTTATGTGTGCACATCTATTTCTCAATTCCTGATTTTATATTCTGCAATGTATTTTTATTGTGAAGAATGCATTAGTGATTTATTCGTTATTTTCCATAAACAAATAAATTGCTATTCAGTTAGAAGAATAATTTCCAATTGGTGCATTCATGGAAATTTCATAGTGCAGTGGGTCTCGAACTTCAACTTTTGGACTTTATATCAAGAAGCGTGAATTTTTTTGTAATGGACCCTCGATAGGTCACACAATGTCACGTCAGAAACTTACCTTTGCCTCTTTAGGTTGCCTCTCCTCTGGCTTCGAGGGGGATCCCTTAAAAATCAATAAGGGCATAACCAATAAGGAGCAAGGTGATATCACAAGTAACCGCATAGATCAAGCTGGCTATAAGAGATAAAAATAAATATTGATGATGGAGAGATGAGAAAATCATTGCCAATATTCAAGGGCGATTGTAATATCCCGATTCAGGGATATTCCTCGAACCCAAGCAACTCCAACCAAATAACACACAAGTGATATAGTAGCTGGGAAGCTCAAAGTGATAAAAATAACAGTAGTGCAACATACAATAATGTAAACATGGAATATAAGCAGATACTCAAGAAATGCAGAGAGAAATGCTAAGCCATTTTATTATACTGAGTAATGGAAAGATTACAGGAGGTGATCAAAAAGATAGCACCTCGACTTGCACAAGGCAAGTGAAGAAATACACTTAGAATAGTAAGGGAATGGCCTCTCTCTGAACTGCGTCCAAGCTGCCAGAGAATTGTTGTGCTACTGCTACTGCTGGAATCAAATGAGGATTTGGGGTTGTTCCCCTCCTCAAAAAATGTTGAAACTTTGGAATCAGTCTCTACTCAATAAACCCAGAAAAGCCCAGAAAGCTTTTCTAAAATAGTTGACCCCCGAAAATAACCCCCTTGAGGATCTACGCTGTCCCTCAAAGGCTCTGCGCTACCACTAAATAGAGCTCTCCAAAACTCTGCCCGAAACTCTGCCAAAATCCTCCAAGATGCAAGGGCTGATCCCTTGCTCAATCTCCAAGCTCAAATCCTCCACCAAAACCAAACCTGGAGCTCCTACCAAAAGAAACTGCATCCTCCTCTCTTAAGACTGCGCAGTCATCCCAAAAAGCTCAGCTCCTCCTCAACTCCAAAGATCAATCCTCCTGCAAACGACTGATGAAACTACCTTGCCCGAGCAGGCACTCGAAGTCCCTCGGGGCTAAGGGTGAGATCTCCAAACGAAGACACTCGATGCACTAAACAGTGCTGCACACAGGCTAAACAGCCAGCGTGCTCTAAGTCGAAGTGATTAGCTCAAATGCAACATAATCGAATGCCAAAATGAGGAGGCTCCTCTCTCCTTTATAGCGTTGGCTTCTCTCAAACCCTAAAGCCCATCTCCTCCAACATAGCCTCTCTCTCTTGCCACATGCTCCTTTTCATCTACGCAGTCCCTCCAAGTGTCTACGTGGGCCCCCTTCTCCACGTGGTCCTTTGGCCCCCTTAGCTCCCCTTTAAGTTACAACGTTGTGCTACTAGGGAGTGACTTTATTCTAAAAGTGAGTTATGTTCCCCTTTCCTCACCTTTTTATTTATAAATAACTATAGAAGGCAAAATTGAGTAAAATCGAATATTCCAATTAGCCATGGCTAATTAGGAATATTACAGTCTCCCTCGGCAAAATGTTGCTTGTCCTCAAGCAACTGAAGTGATGGATGTTGCAAGATTTTCTCACTTTCCCAAGTGGCATCCTCATCCGGTAAATTCTTCCACCTCACCAAGAATTCCCAGACCGTCCTGCTCCACAACTGCCTCTCCCTGGGATCAATAATAGCCTTTGGCTGCAACACTAAGTGCCCCTCATCATCTGTGGGTGGTAGCTCGTTTGTCACTGTCACATGCTGCCCCAATGCCTTCTTTAGGCATGATACATGAAAAATGTTATGAATCTTGCTGCCTTGGGGCAGCTCCAACTCATACGCAACAATCCTGCGTATCACCCTGTATGGCCCATAAAAGCGGGGCTTGAGCTTATCAGCCCCCTTCTGCTTCAATGACGACTGTCAGTATGGCTGTAATCGTAGGTAGACCAAGTCCCCGACCTCAAACTGTCTTTCCACTTGACCCTTGTCAACATACAACTTCTGCTGGTTCTGTGTTGTAGCCATATTATCCTTGAGAGCTCAGAGAATATCCTGACTCTCTTGGATCCAAATCTTGGCCCTCGGAGCCTTCCTAGCACTAAACATCACGTCAGCAAAAGAAAAAGGATGATATCCATACAAAGCATAGAATGGTGACATACCCACTCCCCTGGATGCAGCCACTTCAGTGATGCTCGCTGCTACCCACTGACATAGTTACGCAAGTAGCCCTCCAACCACTTGTTAACTATCTTTGTCTGCCCGTCCGTCTGTGGATGATAACTGGTACTCGGTGTCAACTCCATCCCCACCAACCGGAAAAGCTCCTGCCAAAACCCGCCCATGAAACGGCTGTCCCTGACACTAGTGATGGTCTTAGGAAGACCATGTAGCCTGAAGACCTCTCTGAAGAACAGCTCAGCCACCTACGCTGTTGTGTAGTGTGCAGATATGGTGAAAAATGTGCGTACTTTGTCGGTCGATCAACGACGACAAAGATGCAATCCTTGCCCTGTACCATGGGCAACCCTGTGATGAAGTCCATCGAAATACACTCCCGTTTCCCCTCCGGAATGGGAAGAGGCTGCAATAATCCTGTGGGATGGCTTATTTCCCCCTTGTTCCTTTCGCAAACATCGCACTCCCAGACATGTTGGAGTATGTCCTCCTTGAGGCCCTTCCATGAGAACCTCTCTCTAATGGCCCTGTAGGTTTTTGTAAACCCCTGATGGCCAGCCAATGGTGAATCATGTGATGCTTGAAGTATCTTCTTCTTGAGCTGAGATCCCTCAATCAAGAAGATCCGGTCCCTGTAGTAGATGATCTCATCAACCACCCTGTACCTGTCATCCGCCACCTGCCCATCTAGAACCTCACATGCAAATCTGTCCTTGGAGTACTCTACTAAGAGTCGAGCCCTCTAGTCTGTGTCCAAGCTCATAAGAGACAACGTGGTTGGTCTACGTGAAAGGGCATCTGCTACCACGTTGTTCTTACCCTTGACATACTCAATGTCAAAGTTCTACGCTTGGATCTTACTGATCCACTTCTGCTGCCTCTCCTATAGCTGTTTCTGCTCCAAAAAGAACTTGAGGCTGTTGTGATCAGTCCTCACCCTGAACCTGTTACCCACTAAATACTGTCGGAATTTGGCCAATGCATGCATAATGGCCAACATCTCCTTGTCGTATATATAATACAACCTCTCGTGCGGAAGGAGCTTCCAGCTCTCAAAGGCTATAGGGTGACCTCCTTGCATCAACACTGCGCCGATCCCCTCTCTTGACGCATCACACTCCAAAACAAATGGCTGCATAAAATCCGGCAATGCAAGCACTGGGCAGCTGCTCATAACCTCCTTGAGCCCGTCAAAGGCTCGCTGCACTATATCCGACCAATTGAATGCCCCCTTCCTCGTCAAATCTATCAGGGGTGCAGCAAGCTGTGAGAAACTCTTGACGAACTTCCGGTAGCAAGTACAAATGCCAATGAACCCCTGAAGTTCTGTCACATTCCTCGGCTCCGGCCAATCTCTGATGGCCCTGATCTTCTCCTCGTGGACCCTCACTCCGTCCACCCCTATGATGTGTCCCAAGCACAACATCTCCGTCAACCTAAGTTGCAGGAAACGTGGGCCTAGGGGTCGTTTCCCTGGGGAAACGAAACGGAAACGAGTTTCCCCGTACCGTACGACGTGGAAACGCGTTTCCGTACGTACGGGCGTGTTCCCGAAATGGAAACGCGCCCTTACGTACGGAAACGCGTTTCCACGCCGTATGAGCCCCGTTTCCAGCAAATTAACACTTGTTTTTTAATTTTTTTTTGCTAATTAATTTCTAATTACTTTTAGGGTTTCTAATGACTTCTAGAAACCATTTCTAAAGCTATAAAATAGCAGTGCCTCTCATTCTCTCATCACACTATTCAGCAAGGAGTTTCTCTTGGAGATTGGCAGTTGTTTTGAGCATTGAGCAAGGGAGATTGGCAGTTGTTTTGAGCATTGAGCAAGGGAGAGTAGCTGGTGTTTTGAGCATTGAGCAAGGGAGATTTCAGCAGTGGGAGAAAGAGATTTCAGCAGGCAAGAGAAAGGAGATTTCCCAAGCAAGAGATTCTGTAGCAGCAGATTTGGCTCAGCTACAGCCATATTTCTCCTCTTTTCTGGCATTTTAGGGTAGATTTAGCCACAGATAATTAATTTTTTGGGTAAGCCACATTCATTTTGTTAGTTTTTTCTTACTATTTCTTCAATTTTTCTAGGGTTTATGCAGCTAAATTGATGAAAAACGTTTTTTTATTTATAGATTTGTTTTTTAAATTTATTTTTGCAGCAGATTTGGCTCAGCTACAGCCATATTTCTCCTCTTTTCTGGCATTTTAGGGTAGATTTAGCCACAGATAATTAATTTGGGTAAGCCACATTCATTTCTTAGTTTTTTTCTTACTATTTCTTTAATTTTTCTAGGGTTTATACAACCAAAAATATGAAAAACGTTT
>APFE031285118.1:293396-309122 GCA_000404065.3 Pinus taeda
TATATATATTCGCGTTTCCCCGTTTCCAAAATTTGGGGAGGTCGCATTTCGTTTCGCTTCCGCGTTTCGTTTCGCTTCCCCGTTTCCCCGTTTCGTGCAACTTAGCCGTCAACCCAAACTCACACTTGGAGAGCTTGGCATAGAACTGCTGCTCCTCCAAGATGCGCAATACTGTCTCAATGTGCTGGAGATGTTCCTCCCAAGTCCTGTTGTAAATGAGGATATCATCAAATAACACCAACACAAACTTCCTTAAGTGACTGCAGAAGATGTGATTCAAGCAGGACTGGAATGTGGTTGGGGCGTTGGTTAGCCCGAAGGGCATCACCAAAAACTCAAAGTGCCCATAGTGACACCTGAAGGTGGTCTTGGGACTGTCCTGCTCCCTCACGCGAATCTGATGGTACCCAGATCTCAAATCAATCTTTGAGAAGAACTGTGCTCCTCTAACCTCATCGATCTTGGGTATGGGCTACCTGTTCTTCAGTGTCTTCTTATTCATGGCCCTGTAGTCAATGCACATCCTCAATATGCCGTCCTTCTTCTTCACCAACAACACGGAAGAAGCAAAAGGACTCATGCTCGGCCGAATGTACCCAAGAGCCAGCAACTCCTGGATGGCCTGCTCAATCTCATCCTGATAGGCCTTGGGATGTCTATAGGGGGTAGTAATCACTGCCTATATGCGCTGCTCAAGCTCAATGGTGTGCTCAAACCCCCAGTCCAGTGGCTGTCCCGGCGGAATCTCCCCAAACACTGTGGCATACTGGTCAAGGATGGACTGTATCTCTGGGTGCACCATCTGCCCTGTAGTCCCTGCCTCTGATGCACGCAACTCCACTGCCCACTCTATGTCTCCCTTCCGGAAGACTGCCTCCATTTGATGAACCGAGACAGTTTGAGGCGGATATGTGTGTTGTTCCCAATATCTTCTCATGCCTCCTTGTCTTCTCATCATCCCACTCCATCTCTAGGGTCTTCCAATCTGTCGTGACCTTTCCTAGAGTGATGAGCCACTGAACACCAAGTATCATGTTGGTGTCCGGAATATCGACCACGAAAAAGTGGTCAGTGAGTGTGTAGGTGCCCATCATCACTGATAACTCCGGTACATAACGAGCACACACCATGGTCTGATCTCCTGGAACCAAAACTAAAAATTCATCGAAGCTCTCTGTCTGTATACCTCTCCGCTCAACCATCTGTGCATCGATGAAGTTATGGGTTGCCCCACTATCAACTGACCACGTATTGTCACCCGTACGCGCAGCGTCAAATACTTGGGAACTCCTCGCAATGCTGCAAGGGCCCCTCCGGTAGGTGCAAAAGCTGCACTGCCTGCTGCTTGTGGTGGAGGTGGCAAAGGACCCTGCACGGCATGACTATCTCCTGCCTCCCACATCATCCTCCTCATCCTCTTCCCCGCTGCTCTCGAAGAAGACCTCAATAAAATGTGCTTTGTCAGCAGCACATCTATGTCCCGGTGCCCACGGCTCCTGACAGGTAAAGCACAACCGCTTCTTCTTCAGCTCCCTCCTGGCATCATCATCAATCTATGCTTGTCCTGGATTCCCCTTTGGAGGCAGAATCCTCACATCCTTCCCCTTAGGCTGGAAACCTTGTCTCTGGGGGTAAGGTGTCTGGGTCCTGGGTAAGGCATCCTGTAAGTCCCGTGTCCTACTAATAGCATCCTAGAGTGTGGCTGGTCTAGTGGATCTGACTAGACCCCGAAGTGGCTCTGTTAACCCCTCAACATACATGTAGATCCTCCGTGCCGCAGATAGATTTGGCACCATCACTGAAACCCTCAAGAAGTTTGCAATGTAGGTCTCTGGGCTCCCGGTCTGTTTGAGCCTTGTCAGCTCAACAAAGTGTTGTTCCGGATCCCTCCGGTCAAACCTATCTATCAATCTCCTGGTGAACTCAGCATATGTTGTCACTGTGGAGTGTCCAAGTGTAACCAACCCATGGAACCACCAGTCCTGGGCCTCACTGTCCACCTTGATGGCCTCTGTCTCCGACATCTGGTTAAGCTAGAAATAGATGTCCAGCTTCTCCACCCAAGACCTTGCCAAACTGTTTGATGAGCCATCAAACGTAGGCAAGTGGAATCTACTAGTCGTGCGGTGGGTGTCCCCATCATGATAATGCCGGTATCCTTTGTGATGGTTGCGGGGTCTACTATCCCGCTGGAGCTGAACAAAGTCTTTGAATGAGAGAGCATCCCTGAACTCCTGCCCATAGGCCTGGTACTCTGCAAAATAATCACCCATATGACCGGGCTCTACCTCCCGCTGGGCTCCCGCCCCCGTGTCTGCTCCTAGGAAAGTGGGCATGGTAGAATGTGTAGAGGCATGTGAGGCCATCTGCGGAGTAGTATCACGCTGAGTGGCACCCTACTCTAAAAAATGGTGGGATGTACCCGATCCCTCACCAACCTGGAAAACCAGTAGGTTCTCACGCTGTCTAGCCTCTACAACCGTCAATCTCTGCCCCATCACCTTGATCTGCCTCGACAAATCCTGCACTGATTTAAGGAGCATGTCCGCAAATCTCTTCCCGTCCTCATCTGCCATCGGATCCTCCTGCTCTGCGTCCACCATAGGCTCCTCCTGTTCTGCGTCCACCACAGGCTCCTCATGTTCTGTGTCCACCACCCGAACACAATCTCCCTCTCCATAGGTATTCTCCAACCTACGCTTAATATCTTTGTATTTCCTACCTCTGTAATAGATGTAGGGCTTCTCCTTTAGTGTCATAAACTGCTAGCTCCACAGGCTGAGCCAGATCTATGCTCTGATACCACTGTAATATCCCAATTCAGGGATATTCCTCAAACCCAAGCAACTCCAACCAAATAACACACAAGTGATATAGTAGCCGGGAAGCTCAAAGTGATAAAAATAACAGTAGTGCAACATACAATAATGTAAACATGGAATATAAGCAGATACTCAAGAAATGCAGAGAGAAATGCTAAGCCATTTTATTATACTGAGTAATGGAAAGAGTACAGGAGGTGATCCACCTCGACTTGCACAAGGCAAGTGAAGAAATACACTCAAAATAGTAAGGGAATGGCCTCTCTCTGAACTGCATCCAAGCTGCCGGAGAACTATTGTGCTGCTGCTACTGCTGGAATCAAATGAGGATTTGGGGTTGTTCTCCTCCTCAGAAAATGCTGAAACTCTGGAATCAGCCTCTACTCAATAAACCCAGAAAAGCCTAGAAAGATTTTCTAAAATAGTTGACCCCCGAAAATAACCCCCTTGAGGATCTATGTTGTCCCTCAAGGCTTTGCGCTGCCACTGAATAGAGCTCTCCAAAACTCTGCCCGAAACTCTGCCAAAATCCTCCAAGATGCAAGGGTTGATCCCTTGCTCAATCTCCCAGCTCAAATCCTCCACCAAAACCAAACCTGGAGCTCCTACCAAAAGAAACTGCGTCCTCCTCTCTCAAGACTGCGCAGTCATCCCAAAAAGCTCAGCTACTCCTCAACTCCAAAGATCAATCCTCCTACAAGCGACTGATGAAACTACCTTGCCCGAGCAGGCACTCGAAGTCCCTCGGGGCCAAGGGTGAGATCTCCGAACGGAGACACTTGATGCACTAAACAATGCTGCAAACAGGCTAAATAGGCAGCGTGCTCTAAGTCGAAGTGACTAGCTCAAATGCAACATAATCGAATGCCAAAATGAGGAGGCTCCTCTCTCCTTTATAGTGTTGGCCTCTCTCAAACCCTAAGGCCCATCTCCTCCAACGTAGCCTCTCTCTCTTGCCACTTGCTCCTCTTCATCTGCGCAGTCCCTCCAAGTGTCTACGTGGGCCCCCTTCTCCATGTGATCCTTTGGCCCCCTTGGCTCCCCTTTAAGTTACAACGTTGTGCTACTAAGGAGTGACTTGATTCTAAAAGTGAGTTATGTCCCCCTTTCCTTACCTTTTTATTTACAAATAACTATAGAAGGCAAAATTGAGCAAAATCGACTATTCCAATTAGCCATGGCTAATTAGGAATATTACAGCGATGGAGCCAAGGGAATATCAATTTCAAGAGGATATCAAGAAGAAATAACCTCCTTAGGTTGGTTACCCAGAATAATGACTTGGGGAGAGCTAGAGTCCCAGGGTTGTGGGGGAGCGCCCCCTCCCCCCCAACGTTCCACTCCCAATTTGCGCTCCGAGCGAGAGCGCGCTCCCTAAAAAAAACGCTCCCTGCCTTTTCGGAAGCATTTTCACGAGCGTTTAGTCCTTTTTGCAAAAAAAAATTGCAGTAATATTCCAAATGCAATTTTTTTTCAAAGAAACAAATAAGTTTTGAGTGGGGCAGCCTATGGCCCTAGTATTGATATGCGATTCATGGTAATGTTAAATTCTTAAAGTAAAAGGATGAAAATGAAGATGAAGGAGTCGCTTTTACTTAAATTTTTAACAGTACCATGAAATGACTCAGGATGTTTGGGAGTGGTTCCGACCTCATCGGATTGCATATGAAGAAAGTAGAATTTTAGATTTCATTCAAAATCCAGTAGACTTGTCAATTTTTCAAGATTTCGGGATTGGGGGGATTGCAATGTTTCCATTGGATTTTGTCATGTATTAGGATATGGAACTCGTATTTAATCAAGAGGGCACCAATCCCTCTATGTACCTTGATGTTAGTGACATTGGTTGTCGAACTCCTCTATCATGACCCTCCTAAAAATGTACACATCACTTGAACAAAATCTTGACTTGACTGGCTATGCTTTTTCTATCTTATGTTAATGCTTAGAGGGTGATATTAATGACAAAGATCCCTATACAGATCCAAAGGTAATGACAAAGTTACCTCTGGATATTAATGCTTAGATGGTGATATTAATGACAAAGATCCTAATTTTCCAACAAGACTAAAAAATTAGACATTTCTCGTGATGGCAAGAGGCCCAAGCATTAGCAATAGATAATAGATGTACTTGTCTTTTCTAGTTTCTAGTAGTTTTTATAACTATTGAATCTTTCATATTTATTATGATATTTTTTGTAAACAATATATGACAATTTAAGTTTGAAGTTTGAAGTTGGCAATTTTAACTCATTAGTAATGAATTATGAATATGATGCTTCATGAAAGTTGAAAGTTGTTTCATTTCATTTCATTTTATAACATTTCATTTCATGTTAGATATTAATTGTTGTAATGGTTACACTTAGCTTACAAGTACAACTTTGGTGATCAATGATGATAAATGTTATATATTGAATTTTGAAAGCTTGAAACTTTAAGATTGATGAATCATGAGACTCAATATGTTGTATGTTACTATGTTACTAACTTGTGGATGTGGTTGATGAAGATTATAGCTTCTAGATGATTGTTGTTATATGGTTCAATCTATGTTTTTTATGTTTTTTTAATATCTAATTCATCATTCTACGTGCTTTTGTTGACATATATGCATCAAAATATAAAAATATATATATTATATAAAAACGCTCTCGGAATTGCTCGCAAACTGAGAGCTTTTTGAAAATGTCACTACCACTCCAGCTCTCGCTCCCATTCCTCGTTTTCGCTCCCGCTCCCAACTAACCTTGAGCAAGACTAAAGCACGAGCAGTCTCTCGACCAATCAAGGTAAATTGCAAAGTCAAAAACCCACTAGACAGGATTCCTCAATAAGATTTCACTTGGCCCAAGGATCAACTATGGGATAAAACAAACCAAGCATTTACTAAGGGAACCCCCTCAAGGATCTTCCTAGCAAAGAGACTCGATGACTTGTGAAATTTCCACAATTTCAATAAGAAGGAATTTAATCTTCTATATACTGGAGATTATTTGTCTTCTGAATTAATTATTTGGCAAATAACGATTAAATCACTATTGCAATCTTCACAATAAAAATGTTGTGGAATATAAAATACTAGAACTAAGAAAGTAATGCACACACACAAAAAAATTTGACACCGTTATTTTTGGACAAATGTGCTTGGAAAAACTCCAAAGGGAAAACCAAGAGCAGATTAAGGTTTTATTATTATCTTTAGCAATTCAAGAGTACAATGATCTGCTTACCTTTTTGGAAAAGCTCCAACAGTCTCTACTGGTAAAAAATACTAGATACACCATGTTTCCCTCTGCAACTCGATCTAGCCTCTCCAAAACTTCTCTCACTCTCCCTAACCACTCGCACTACAGCCCATAATGCGCAATTCTTGCCTTTGGATTTTCACACAGCCTCTGGGAATTCATCCCAGCAAGTAAATCTACCTCCTGACACTGTTATTTTTGGACAAATGTGCCTAGAAAAACTCCAAAGGGAAAACCAGGCGCAGATTAAGGTTTTATTATTATCTTCAGCAATTCAAGAGTACAATGATCTGCTTACCTTTTTGGAAAAGCTCCAACAATCTCTACTGGTAAAAAATACTAGAGACACCATGTTTCCCTCTGCAACTCGATCTAGCCTCTCCAAACCTTCTCGCACTCTCCCTAACCACTCGCACTACAGCCCATAATGCGCAATTCTTGCCTCTGGATTTTCACACAGCCTCTGGGAATTCACCCCAGCAAGTAAATCTACCTCCTGCAGCTGTTAGACCAACTCGTTATGCCTCTGGCATACTAATCCGGCAACTGGAAACCAAAACGTGGCCTCTTCAGCAACTCGCCCTGTTATTTCGGCCTCCTCGTTTTCTCTCCCTGACACTAGAAATCTCCTTCGAACTCCTACTCCCAAATCTCTCTTGAAACCCCTACCTCTGATGCTTCCCTAGCTTCAACTGCGCCCTTGCTGAATCACTGGAACTAGGTAGTCAAATTGCTTGACTCACAACTGATGCCTTCTCCAAATCCTTTGACCTACTCTTATAACTTCTTGTTGGAGTCTCA
Source organism: Pinus taeda (assembly GCA_000404065.3). NCBI lineage: Eukaryota > Viridiplantae > Streptophyta > Pinopsida > Pinales > Pinaceae > Pinus > Pinus taeda. The sequence continues at coordinate 300,270 of APFE031285118.1, forward strand.
GTAGCCACAATCACATCTCAATTGATGGCTAAGATCATCTTAACTCTATCAATTAACTTTTTCGGAAGTCTCTAGAGCAAAATCGAACTCCCTCAATTAATTCACTTTAGTTAACCAGACCTAGGAAATATTCAATAATGGCTAATTAATTTATTGAGGTGTCTTCAAGTCTAATCTCGCAAAAACTTTTCTAGGTTTTGGAGATCTCATGTTCCTTAGTCTCTTAGACAACATAGAGACTAGAACACTTGTCTATTGCTACCAAAAGCTAACATGACTACTTCACACCAATAAAGGATGAGATGAGGTTTAGCACTATGATCTCTCCTTCCACGTGATTCTTTACCCCTCAATGGATTGATCAGACAAAATGTTGTGGTGATCTTGAATCACTTACGTGTTTAAACTCCTTAAAATACTACATACATAACCAAGAAACAAAAGTCTTCTAACTTGAAACATACATTACGTAATAAACCTGAAACCCTAAAAAACACCAAGAAAAATTTTCATTAAGACCCAAAGAGAGGAATCCTCCCATTATCCAACCATGAATTAAAAATTAGGAAGTCCTTCCATTATATGGAGGAGAAGAGAAACTTCAATTACATTAAAATCACATTATTTGGAGAATTTCCTTAGATTTAGTAAGGAAATTCTAAATCTAGTCTGCTCATAGAAACTAAGAATTAATAAAATAAGGTGGCTAAGGGCACATGTATACATAAGGAGGGTTTCAAGCTCACACATGTGGGTTAAAAGAGGCTTATATTTATGTTTTATCATTTAGTTAACTATCTTTGGGGATCGACCTATGACCTATCCAACTTGTAATAACATTTAATATTACTTTCAAGGCTTTAAATCCAAATAAATGTAAAATCGACTTGGCTGCCCTCATACAAATAGAGGAAAGTTTATTTATCTTGGATTGATTATCACACACCTCGAGATCAATGTGCACTAGCTCGCTTCTTCTCTCTCATTGTGGAGCACTAGTTGACGGAATTGTCTTAGGGAGTATATTTTGATTAGATAGTTCTCTCTGATAGATGATGATTGTTGATTCTATGATGATTTTGTGCTAATTTATTGTATCTTCTTCCATCTTGTACTTGTTGAAGAATTAGGGTTTAAAATGGAACTTTTCCAAAGTATTATTGAATGTTTTATAGCTCTAACATCTCCTTCAATCTCCCTTTCAATCTCTAAGGAAGATAGAAACACACTAAGCTTTAAGGAATTGAGAAACCTAAGTGTAGATTTTTCCCCTTCCTTGAAATTGCTTCCATTGACCCTCTTCAATTGAATTGTTTCCTTAGACTCCATTAGCCCTTGATTGAGAAAGGCACTAGTCCAATCTTTTGTGTCAATACATAACAAATAAAAATAAGACCTTAAAATTTTCATTTTCATGTTTTCTAGGGTAAATTTAGGTTAAATTACAAAAAAATTGTCTTTTTCATCATTATTTACCTTGGACCTTATTGTCCTAGAGTTAGACTATTTGCATGCATTCAGTGGAAAAGAGTGAAAATATTATTTTACATGCATTTTTCGCCATTAATTAGGGCTGACATCTAGGGTTTCTATTACTATTTTATGTGCTATCAACCATACAAAATTGACGTAATTTATTTCCTTGTTTACTCATTGAATAACCCTAATTTTTCACTTGTTTATCATAGATTCTAGGGTTGTTTTATTATTGTTGTTATAAATGTTTTCATGCTGTAATTTTGCATACTAAAACCCTAGCTTATAACAGCAAAGTATAATTTCTAGATTGCATGTGTTTGAGAACCTATTTGATCCTCTCTAGGACTTACTAAGCCTTCTAGATTTAGCCATAGGGTCCTTTGAACTCACCATCTTGGAATTATACCTTGATTCACCTGAAACCCTAATCATTGAATATTTATCTATGTGTAAATCTTGTGGTAGAACCCGTAGGGGGGAATCTTGTGGTAGAACCCGTAGGGGGAAATCTTGAGGTAGAACCCATAGGGGGTAGATAATGTAAGACCATTTCGATCACTTAATTTCTAAGGTCTACTAAGGAATCCTACCTTGTGGGGATTGTATCCGACAATAGAATAGTAGGGAAATAGTTGCTAAGATGGTAGTGGTAACTAATCCCATTGTTGCCATCGATCTAGATGGCTTAGCGAGGCTTTGCACTAAGGTGTTAGTTTTTTCAATGCATTTTTTGGCACTATTACCCACCACCAATGGGTGACCCCTATAGGAGAAATTTTCTCCTAGATTTGTCTTCAGCTGGTAGCCAACGGCCCCTTGTTGCCACAAAATAGCTCGATGTGCCACTATTCTCCGCCACTTGAGCCAGTCGTTGTGGCCTCGCCCATCAATTATGATCATATGTTTGAAGGTGGGCCTTCCAACCCCGAAGGTCTGGCTTTTCATTATGTAATTGGGTGTTTATGCTTGCTTTTCTTAGGTACATTTGGACATGGATTAGTGGGGGGATTCGGCAGAAGGAATGGGCTTGGACTATACTCTTTTTCCCTTGTCCCAACTTGGTGGTTAGTTTTGTATCCTAGTCCTGTGGGATCTCCTTTATGGGCTACTAGCTTTAGGAGTGACTCTACATGGGAAACCCTGATTTTGGTTACATGATCCCGCTTCCAGACACCATATATCTCACTCTCCTCTGCTCTTTACAATCCCATTTCACGTTTTTCATATTTGGGTCCACATTTGTCCATTGGGTCCACAAGGTGTTAGCCTCCCCCTCCGCTTGTCCACACTTTGGATCGGGCCTCGAACGATGCCCTAGAGGTTAATGCAGCTAAAAAGAAAGTTAAAAGCATAATTTGGCCACTTACAACAAGAAATGTACCACAAAATGCAAAAGATGGCTGGGACATGAAAATTTAACACGTGGGCAAAAACCAAACATGATCTCTACCCCCTATTATGGCCATCACCCTGGTTCCTAAGGCCCCTATGAGTTCCCCCCTGCATCGTTAAGGAACCCATGATTGTCCCAACCCATAGTGGGCGACGAACTGCCCAACCTTAACGGAGTAATAACTGCTTCATCGTTCACATCATGCTCTCATTCCCCAAGCAGTAAAAGAAAGAAAAATCAATAAAAGGAAAATGGCATATGAATAAGGGTGGAAAACCAAAGGTCGAGGTAACTCATGTACGACACTCTCTCCCTCCTACATCTATACACCCAATGTGTGGGCTTCCCTCATTATAGCTACCCTTGTACCATGGCATGTTCATTGGAGCCTTCCCTCTTGCCCCTTTTTGTTCCATCATTATTTCACATGCCATCTGCCATTTGATGGATGTGCCATGGACCTATCACTCCCTTAGAGGTTGAAACCACCTAATAGGCTCTTTTATCAACCTCTCCTGTCCAACAAGGTAACACATGTACTTTCTAAAACCCATTTGGAAGGGCATGGCACTATGAAGTGCCCAATTTTTTCCTTGATTAGCAAGCTTATTTACTCAATTGCACTAATGATTGGTTGTACTAGAAGGTGAGGAGATGCATTGGATCTTATACAAGATTGTAGGTGGATCTCTATCTTGGACTTTGCCTCCCCATACGGGATCCAAGCCCTCCAGAGGGTCATAATGGCACTTTTAGGGTGAGCATTGAGAGCCATGGGCCTCCACCACAATAGAGCATTGATTACCACATCATGGGCTTTTTCAACACCATACATTGCATGCTCATACGCTGGCCATACAAAGATGATGATGCACTTGGACCACGTTGCCCAGCTAGCTACACACTTGCACCCAACACTTGGCAATTGATCAAGGGCTCTAATCATCTTCTAGCCCTCACTGATGGAGAATCAACTTGTTATTGAGCCACTGGAAACCCATGAGACCATTGGTTGTGCCCCACAGCCACTTGGGAGCACCACAAGATATTTTGCTTGGAAATCAAGGTGCCACCTCCTTGATCATCATTTTTGGAGCCTTCCTCTTCATCGTGGCACACTGACGACTCATTTTGGCCTCCCAATGGCCCTTGGCACCATCATTTTATCATTTCGACCTCATTAGGAAGGATTATTTTACACATATGAGCTATTTGGTGGGCTTGTCACCAAATTTATTGTTATTTGCACATTAAATATTATTAGGGGATTGATTAGGCTAATTAGACCAATTTGAACTTGTTAGAGGCTAATATAAATTAAAGAGACCACATCTGTATTGATAATCATCATTTGGATTGGGATTTCTCTTGTAAAAAGAATTCAGACCTACAATTGATGGACAAAATTGGATGTTATTGATGCATTTAGATGTTTGGGATTATCATTATCTTGTAAGTGCCATTTGATGCTATATTTTTATATTGTTGCATGTCTAATGTATGGAATATATTGTCATGATCTTATATGTGCCCTAATCTGATGCGAATTCATGAAAACACTAAGATTATTTAAGTATTGCCTGCATTACTCAGATAATGTGAATGAATGTTCCTAGAGGCTCAATTTGCATATTGCATCCTTGAATCTCCATCAAGCTTTGTCAAACGAAGTATAAACATCTATGGTAGCCGAGTTGTCGCCTCTTTACGGTTAGCGAAAGCTGCATAGGTCTCCTTGATAGAGCAAAGTCCTTGAATTAAAGCAAATCTTGACTCCATTTTTCCCAATTGATAAGGCACTAGTCTTAATACTAGGTGATCAACCTAAATCATTTTTTTCCTCATCCTTCACAAAATTCTTTCCTAACCTTAGAAGGTCAATTAGGGCCTACTGCGAATTGCTTTAAGAAGGGTCCTTTTGAGAGCAAATTGGTAGACTACTGTGCTATAGTGTCCTCTATTAGCCCTCCCAATTTGAGGTGATTCTCATGGCTACTTTGAGAGAAATCTCAAGCCCTAGCTCCAACATTGATTCTACCCTTAAACTTCTTTGGTTAGCGGCATTCCAAAGATCATTTGCTTTTAAAAACTCAAAGGAATTTAATCATTTTGTGGCCTTTCTCATCCTTGCTTGACCTAGTAATCTCATTGAAGATCATCATCCTCTTGCAATCATTGCAAGTCCTAGGCCTTGCTTGGACTTTTCCCCTAGGTCTTTCTATTGGCGTCGAACACTTATATGGTAATTATATTACAAAGCCCTTAGAGAGGTATTGCCTCTTTAGGAAGCATTAGGTCTAGGAGTATCTCTTGTAATCGAGTGACCTTTTCTCCTAGGTCTAGGTCTCCTCATAGGCCTTTCTTGGAGAGCCATTCACTTCTTATTGAAGCCTTGAGCCATTATTTGAGCCTCTTCTTTGAAAGGGGCCTTGGAAATCACAACATTCTGTTGATTTGGGGTAGCATCGGATGTGCTCTAGCCACAAAATTTGGTGAAGAGATTGGGGCACATGAAATCTCCAATACCTAGAAGGAGTTTGCACAGATTCTAAACAGATCAGGAGATATTAAAATAATTAATATTTTTAATGGAGTCCCTAAGTCTAAACTTAGGGAAAATAAAATATTAATGTGTATTAATATGAATCTATGTTAGAATGGTCCAAAAGACATGGATCAAGCCAGATCTAATCTTAGCCATTGATTAGGGACTTAATCTCATCGGTTGAGATGTCAACAGGAAAAGTATAAGAGGAGGCTTGAGGGTCACTTGGAGAATACACCAGAGTGATCAGTCATTCTATTCTCTAGAGCGGGGTTTGCTAAGAGAGATACAATCAGTGATCGGGAGAACAACTGAGGGGTATTGAGTACAGAGAAGGCAAATATTGTGTCGGGAGAGCAACGCAACAGCCAAGGAGAGTGACGCAGAGGCAGCAAGGGCTCATGCAGGTCCACGCAGAGGCAGCCAAGTGCTGCGCAGAGCACCAGAGAGGCCAGTGCGTCTGATGCAGAGGCCCAAAAAGATGACACAAGGCCTCTTGGCGCTGACACAGGGCCATCGTGAGACAGAGAGGGGCTGACGCAGTCCAAATTTGGGCAGACGCTGGGGATGCAGAGCAATTTTATGCTGAGGAGCTGTCGAAAGGATTTTCTGGGGTTTCAACCAGGAGATTTCTCTCAAACTGTGAAGTATAGTTGCTAAGGAAATTTCCGCTGGGTAGGCCAGTTTCGACACCCAGATTGTACTCTGATATTGCTTAATAAGAAAACCCTCAGATAGTTGCATTGGTTTTCCCGCATTGGGTTTTTCCGGGGACATTGGTCCAAAAATAATGGTGTCATGTGGTGTGTTTGTTCTTGTTTCTTTGAGTTGCTAATCTGTAATATGTTGAGCATGCACTGGTGTTTATTTTTAGTATTTACTTTGTAAATAACTTGTTAAAGAAAAATAACAAGTAGGTAGGAATAAATCAGAAAAAAGTGCATGAAGGGTTTCTAAACTAAGTAAACTTAGAAACTTCAGCATGGTATCAGAGCGTGATTGCAGATCACAAGAGGACTAAAAGAAATCATCCGAGCGGAGCAATAGCAGCAAAAAACAGTTGTCCCGAGGTGACAGACGCTGCTTCTAGCAGCACAGAAGCCAAGAAGTGTGACACAGAGCAAACCAAAGCCACGCAGAAAAAGTCGGGAGCTACGCAGAGCCTGAGAGAGGCCAACATTGCTGACACAAAGGGCCAGAGGGCTAACGCAAGGCATCCCAGGACTGACGCAGACCAATCTAGAGTGACGCAGAGCCAGCGTGAGGCAGAGAGGCGCTGACGCAGTTCACAGAGAGGCAGTAATTGGAGTCTAAAAGGCTGCAGAGATGTTGCAGAGTGGAGCTGGTGAGGTACTGTAGTCAGAACAGTGCCTGACAGAGCAAGGCTAGAGGAGTTGTTACCGAGGGTTTCTAGCCGAGGAACCTAGATCAACAGTGCAGTTGCACAAGAAGATCAGAGTAGAGGCATCTCGACAAGCAGCAGAAGGATTTCCAGGAGGGAAATCAGGACTCAGAGGGAGTCCGAAAGAGAACTTCCAGACTCAGAGGAGTCGAATAGAGAACTTCCAAGAGGGAAGTAGAGGAGCGTCATGGCACTACACGGGGTAAGAGACCAAGATAGACTGGACGGAGCGTCGAACTTCGCAGTCTCAAAGGCCAAAATCTTATCAGTGCTTGACAGGAATCATGTCAAAAACTTCGCCTTGAAGGTTATAGCTATCCCAGTCGACCCCAATGATAACGACAAGTACGAAGAGGTGATGGCGAGGGCCAAGTGCATTATCCTTGACGGGGTCAAGGATCATGTGGTACCACATATAGCCGAGAAGGAAACAGCAGTTGAGATGTGGGAGGCTCTCAAGAACCTGTACCAGCATACTTCTGTGCAGAGAAGAATGTTGCTCGAGAACCAGATGAGGTCGTATCAAATGAAGAAGGTTCAATCGATTGACACCATCCTCGGAGGACTGAATGAGATCCGAGACCAGCTAACTGCTATAGGAGCGACACCTGATCGGGAGCTTATGGTGAGGACAGCCCTGAATGTTGCTCAGAAGATTGGGAAGTTTTTGTCCAGAGTATCCTGGGCAGAGGGACTCTCCCACCTTGGGACGAGATGTGGGCAGCTCTTCGCCAGGAAGAGATCAGACGGCAGTCGAAGACAGGTAATAGCAGCAAACGGATCAACGTCAAGTAGGAGGAGGAGGATGTGGCCCTAGCATCTGAGGGAAAGTAGGAGAAGCAGAAGAAGAAAGATCTCTCCAAGATCAAGTGCTTCCACTGGGGGGAGATGGGTCATTATGCAACCCAGTGTCCAAGGAAGAAGAGTAAAGGAGAGTCTTCCAAGACTAAGGCGGTGCCAGCACGAGCAGAGAAGGAAGTTTTGACAGACGATGACTATGCCATGAGTGCACGCGCGCCACTTGAGTGGAAGTGGGGAGATATCGAGCTGTAGTCAGGCAAACTACAATTGATGAGGGGCAAGATCCTTGAGGTACCAAGCCTCTTGGATTAGACCTTGCTACAAGAGCCTCGACAAGGAGTAGAAGGACTGGCTGAGTGGGTAGAGACGGATGCGGATGGAGCAACAAAGAGAGCTACAGTGCAGGGGCGCAAAGCTAGCAGGCTGCAGTAGTGCGAGAGGCACAGGAGTGTTGCACCAGTGTAGGAAGGCACAGAGAGGTTTGCAACAATGCGAGATGCAGGGAGTTGTTGCAGCAGCACAAAGGTCAAAGAGGGAGCACTTGTCAGCGGCAGAGAGAGCTTCAACATCAGTTGGTGTTTCTAGCCCAACAAGGAGGTCAGTTGGGGGATTAGTTACTTACTTCTCAGTAACTGAGTTGCAGTGCAACAATGGGCAGCACAATGCAGCATGATGAGAGGAGCTGTAGTGCGGATATAGTGTTGGGAGAAAGGACAAGTAGCAACACGGATGCAGAGGGAGCTGTCGTATAGATGCAGCAGTGCCAGTGGCAGAACCATGGGTAGCAGTACTTGAGGCAGCAATGTAGAGGATGTTGGGCAAGAAGGCCTAGCATCAACGCAGGTGCTGATGCCGGATGATCAAAGAATACTTAGTGATGAGTACTGCAAGAGCACAGTCATCGCTAAGAGGGAGTGTTGATTTGGGGTAGCATCTGATGTGCTCTAGCCACGAAATTTGGTGGAGAGGTTGGAGCACATGAGATCTCCAATACCCAGAAAGGGTTTGGGCAGATTCTAAACAAATTAGGAGATATTAAAATAATTAATATTTTTAATGGAGTCACTAAGTCTAAACTTAGGGAAAATAAAATATTAATGTGTATTAATATGAATCTGTGTTAGAATAGTCCAAAAGACATGGATCAAGCCAGATCTAATCTTAGCCATTGATTAGGGACTTAATCTCATCGGTTGAGATGTCAACAGGAAAAGTATAAGAGGAGGCTTGAGG